>QFEU01006154.1:0-12606 GCA_003316345.1 Tricholoma terreum | reverse complement strand
CACTTTCCTCACATAAGTGGTTGAAATAATGGATGATTTTCCCACAGCAGGGGTCTTACAGTGGCAGAAGATGGATCTCAGTCAAATTCTGTGGCAAACGGTGGCAGTACTAGTGATGTCACAGCTCGGCTCGGCTCCCCCGCGGCGCGGCTCAGGCACCTGAGCCGATCAAAATGGCGAGCCGGCTGAGCCGATCGAAATTGCCCAAAGTTGTGGGCTCGCTGTCCTACTTGTATATATGCTTCAGTTATGCTTTTAAACTGTCAACTAAGTTGTATGGACCATTTTTACAAAAGGAATATGTCGTTTTGGGTGGATTGATAATTTTGATGAGATTATTTGGCTACTGTCAGAGGTCAGGAAGTGGGCCACCCTGACTAGTGGGCCACTCTGCCTTTTTCTGCTGAACAAATGTACATACATCTAAGGTTCTATGCTACAAAGATGCCTCCATATGAGGTGTATGTGCACTGAAGTGCTCGAGCTCAACCGTGCGATATCGATTTCTGAAAACGTGCCCAAGCATCAAAATTTGCCCCAAAATAGCAGATTCCTTAATTCATGTGACCCACAAGTTTGAAATGTTGTTGAATGGGACCAGGCCATCCTAAAATCCTGAAAATATTTGTGGGGCCTTGCCAAGTATGTGCAAGTATGACCCATCAAAATCTAAATGGTTCCATGGGTAGTGGTGTGGTAAATCACTCAGTGGCCCACTTCCGAGGTATGTCTGAATTGGTGGCCCATGTGGGAAAACAATCCACGAAGCTCAACCGCCTGGATTTCTGGCCCATTTGAATTTCATACAGCAATCCTAGACCCTGGTCCTCAGTTTGGCACATACAATCCATCTTAGAGGGTTGTATATTCTTTAAGGCCCTTTTGCCCTTAGGTGGCCCACTTCCTGGTCACTGACAGTATGTTTATTTCCTCGTACCTATCACAAAACAGCAGTGAGAGATTGTGAAATCTTGGCCCACAGCATATTGTCCTTTACCTCCAAGATGTCTAGGCAGAGCTGTTCAATTATGGAGGAAGCACAAATGTCTGTGACATCAGCACCAGAGTGAACAAGTGGTAGAATGACATGTGGAGAGTGTCCCATTCATGGTTGAAAGGGCAAAAACCCTGTTGAAGTGTTAAGGATGTTCATGATGTTGAAACACACCCAGGGTAAGGCCCTTTGCCACCCCTTTTGGTTTCTCTTGACATGGTAGCATAGACAGACATTGGTTGATGGTCTTGTTCGATTGTTCACTCACACCATCAGACTTGGGGTGGTACAAGGTGGACATCTTGAGCTTCACCCTAGTGAATTTATATAGACATTGCTAGAAGTTTGACATGAAAAGCTTGTCCCAGTCTGACACAATTTCTAAAGGCAACCTGTTTTCACAGTACCAATGATTGAAAAATATAACTGCGAGGTCTTCAGCTGAGATATCAGTCCACATAGGAATGATATGAATATCACTGTTCAATCAGTCAGTGAATGTGATAATGCAGTTGTCACCCTCATCTTTTGGCAATGGTCCAATAAAGTCCATGGCCGCCACAGAGTCACCTCATTAATCTGGTACTGCCAGGGGGTGAAGGGGACCCATCAGTTTCTGAGTCATCCCCTTATTTTGCTGACACTCTGCACAAGCTGGAGTATATGCGTGTTCCAAATCCCACTGCATGTTAGGCCAGTAGAATAATTCATGGAGTGAACCATAAGTTTTTGCGAAGCCAAAATGACCTAACACATTGTGAGCTAAATGGTATAGCAGCTCATGCACCTTTGAGACCCTGGGCATGCCAAGTCTCCTTCCTGCATACAACAAGCCATTTGCCTCATGGACCCCATGGGGGAAAAACTCTGCATCGAGCAAGCACTTGCACCATGGGTCAACAGTGTCACGGTAGTTGTCACAGATGCTTGTCAGCAAGTCCTCATCTGCTGCGATGAACAGAGTGGCCACAATTACTGGACCTGGGACTGGCAATGTGATCAGATCAGCCAGGATCCATGCACACATCAACACATCAGCTCCATCACCCAATATCAGAAAAATAGGTTCAATACTGATTGAGTTTCCTGTAGATGTGTGTACTTCAGTATCAAAGGCCATACAAGATAGCATGTCTGCAACTGTGTTAAGGTCGCCTTTTACATACACAATCTTGCAGTCATATTGAGACATGAATTCCATCCACCTCACCTGCTGGCAGCTGAGGTCTTTCTGGGTCTCAAAATTCTTAAGGGTTTTATGGTTGGTGTATTTCAAGAATGGTATGCTGACAAAGTCAGACTGCCATTTATCCAGTGCACAGATAATAGCCAGCATCTCCTTTTCATGTACAGGGTAATTTAGCTCAGCACCCTTAAATGTCATGGAATCAAACACCACTGGGCAAGCAGTCTCCCATGTTTTTCCAAATGAGAGAACAGCATCTGATTGAAAATCACTCGCATCCATGGTTATGAAAACCTTCAAATCCAGCATCAAGATATGATCAATGGTTGTTAGACAGTCTTGTTCCACCACTGCTTCCATTACAAAGTCAAAGGCTTTTTGGTGGATGTCCGTTCAAGGAGGAAAATTTGCATTACATTCTTTTATTGTTAGTTCCATCAGGACATGGATATGCTCTGTAATCTGTGGCAGGAAATGTGCGATGTACCAAACAAGGCCACAGAACTGGTGCACCTCTTTTGCACTACAAGAGTGGGGTCAGTTGACAATTCTGTCAGTTTTCTTTGGAGCAGCTTCAATTTCCCATGTGGAGATGTGGTGGCCCAGGAAATCCATCTCCATCTCAAACAAATGTGTCTTTCAGAGATTGCAGTATAGCTAGGAATCTCGCAGTGCAGACAAGATTGTTCATACATTCTCAGTGTTCTTCAATGGTATTTGACCAGATGATGATATCATCCAGATATATGTGACAGATTCTTCCAATGTGAGAATGTAATGCAGAAGAAACTCATCGCTGATAAATGGCAGGAGCATTCCCCAACCCCATGGGCATTACCATCCATTCAAACAGGCTAAAAGGGGTCAAGACAGCAGTCAGGGGGATATCATCAGGGTGCATGCAGGTCTGGAAGAAACTGTTTGTCATGTTGATCATCACCCAAATCTTTCCTTTTGTGCAGTCATTGAGGATGTCATCAATGCATGGTAGAGGGTGTGAGTCAGCAATAGTGTTTCTATTTAGCTGTCAGTAATCATTCACCCAATGTGGTAGAATGGTAGGATCAGACTTTGAAATAATGAATGCAGGAGATGCATGAGGGGATGATGACAGGTGAATATGCCCTGCATCCAAATGTTGCTGTATCAGGGTTTGCCATGCTTCACAGAATTTACACAGGCAGGCATACATCCAAGTCTTTATCATCTGCTCTGCATCTCTTAATGTGTGTAGTTACATTACATGGTAATTTGTCAACATGTGGGAGAGGTTCAAAAACATCTCTATAATCAGACAGGAATTCTTTTTCCAAAGAACCAAACTTTTCTGCAGCACTAACACTTCAATTTGATCTCTAACCATCCCTGCAACATCTAGGGATTTTACATACTCTGGAACATCTTTTCCATTTCATAGGCGCTCATTACATATGGTCACCAACTCCTCGAGAACTGCTTTCTTGTACCATTTCACATCTGGGATACTCACAGAAGGTTCCACCAGCTTCCTCTGGGTCATTCTTATAGAAGGGTTTAGCAAGTCAATGTTTGAGGTCTTATCAATAGCAGTATAGGCAACAAAATCTGCAACAATATTATTTGAGACTAAAAACAGCAATCCCAGAAGAAGGGGAACACAAAGTCCAGATGTGATAATAGCTTTCATAGTACACAAAATGTAAGAATAATCTGGTGCAAATGGACCAATTTTAACATACTCATACAAATGACTGTCAGAGCAGGAAGTATTAGGGGCGCTCAGAGTAGGCACTTACTTTGCGCTTTTACTTGGTCGCTGGTGATCACGAGCACATCATCACAGGTGTTGTCACATCACATGTTTCCGTTGATCATAATCTCTCGAAATGCGACTGCAATGCTGCACAACGCCTCATGAAATGCATGAGTATTTGGATTATAAAGTCATGTAGACTTCATCCTGCTTCCTTTCAACCCACTTGATCCTGTTGCTACGACTTACAGTATATTCTATCTTACATTCTTTGCTTCATCATTCTCCATGGCCCCCAAGGCATTCAAACCCACCATCGAGCAAATCAGCTGGACTACCGACAACAGCGCCTTGATCTGGAGTCTAATCAATGAGCTCGAGAAAAGAGAAAACTTCAAAACCCTCTATGGAACCAAGAAGGGCAAGGTAAAGTCCACATATCTCATAGTTTGACAGTGTACATGAACTCCTCATAGAATTCTTTGGGTGATACAAAAATCAAGGCTTACAAACGGATTGGCAAGACCCTTTTTCTGACCTCTTTGAGATCAACGAGGAGACCATTGCATCTTGGGTGAAGGGGAAAGCTGAAGAGTATGTCTGTCAGATATATTGCACGTCTTGAACCTTCTGAACTGATTCCTGCAATACTAGTCTCACTGTGACATACAAGGCCAAAGTCAAGCTTCTCCAACAAACAGGTGGTGGCCTCTGTGATGAAGACAATATTGATTAGGATGCTAGTGACAACATCAACAAATATCTCAAGTGCTACATGCCTGCTACCAGCCCAGATCATACAACAAGCGAGGAATACAAAAACTTATGGGGTATGTCACGTGACATTATTTTTGCAGGTGTCTGACTTGTCGCAGATCAAATTTTAGATGGGTTTCCCTTTTTTGTGTGGCTCCACTACATGCACTCATCCCGACCTAATATGGTCCCACCTGCTGTTACTACTGGTGTTGGACCTGAAGGCCACCAGGTCATGCATTTTAAAGCCCCACTCTTGAAGCCTGCACATACCATTACCAATGACCAGATTGATCCCTGCCTCATTTGCAGTTCCCAGGCTTTGTTGTCCCCTGTCCCTGCCACCATGCATGCTACTCTGTTCACTCCGATTATGAACATGGCATCTGCTCCTACTGTCGACAAAGAAAATGTCCCCCAAAGTTCAGCCACATGACAAGGTCCCAAGGCCTCAAGCTTCAAGTTAGCTGAAATGGTTGAAACCGCCCAAGCGAATATCAAGAAGATTCCAGCAAAACATAGCTTTGAAGAAATGATGGTCGACTTAACCCGGTACGATTACTTGTTTTTTTGCGCTTTGCTATCTGATTCATTTTAGTCAAAATCTGGAAGCTGCCAGTGAGCACGCTGCAGCTGCAAATAATCAGGCCCATCGCCACCTCTTGATTGATGAACATAAACAGCTTATTAAGCTCCATGAACTTGGTGTGTATGCCAAATCCGAGTTAATCAAGAAGTTGGCAGCATTGGATGGCAACTGGTCCACCTCTAGTCAACTGTCAAAGAGGGCATGAACTCGCTCCCAATCTCCGACATGGGACATCAAGAGGGGTGTGGAACTTCCATCTGATGATGACACCTAATGACTCGCATCAAGGATTATTTTCTCAGTGGTATGGTAGTATAATTTTATATATTGCCCTTGATCACCTACTCTAAACTCAATCGATATGTCAATAGTTCTGCAATCAACCTCTTTCATTTGAGTTCTCCATCTTCTGCATCATCACCCAATGCAGCATCAGCCTCTCCACGGTCCTCTCGCTCTTCAATGGTTGTGTGAAGTGGAGTAAATGTTGCCCCAGACTGTTGACCCTCCACATTGATAACAAGGTTGTGGAGTATAATAGCAATAGTGATCCATCGACAGGCCTTTTTATGATCATCACTGTTGTTTATATTGACTCGAAGCCCCCATAGGCATTGAAAACGACCTTTTAGCGCACCCATGCAGTGCTCAAAGCAGATGCACAAGTGAGATACCATGTGGTCAAATGAGGCATTCTCAGGTGAGAATGAAGCAGGCTGACAATGCACAGGGATCATGCAGGGAGTAAGAGTGTACGCAGAATCTGTCCAAGCAAATTCCTCCCCTTGAAAGAGGAAGTCTGGGTTCTTGAAAGCACATGTATGTTCGAATGCTGCAGCATCATGTGCTGAACCAGTAAAACCATGGAAGTAGTCAGTGATGCGTAAATTTGAAGGGACATTCCCAATCTAAATTAAATTATCTTGAATGGCTACAGGATTTCAAAGAACATCTTGACATACCTGGACATTTAAACCATAGTTTGCCTTTCGTGTATAATATGATTCACCTTTCTCACCTGGCTTCGCATGCAGCGCCACAATTGTGCCATCATACATGAGCCACCCTTCATGCCATAGTCCTCGAAATCCAAGCTGCTCATCCATCCACTCCTTTTCCTTCTCTTTTTCCTCAGGAGTTAGTAGGTGAACAAAAATATCATGTAAAGATTCAATTGCTTGAAAACAGCGATCTGCATAAAGTTCAACAGCCCCCTCTGAACAGCCTGCTGTCCTTGCAAGGTCCTCAAGGGAAGCACCATTGCCAAAACGACCCATACAATAAAGTGTCACTGCTAGCTGAACATCAACAGAGGTCTGGGGGTTATTTGAATTGTTCTTGAAAACTTCGTGATCTTGGATTAGACCAAGCAATAATTCAAAGACCTGTGGAGAAACACAAAGCATATTGATGAAACGTCCATGATCTTCTTTATTTTGTGCATATTTCCATGTGAGGTGGAGGTTTCCTGACTTTGCAACACTGGTGCGAGGGCACAGATAACAAGTAGTCCTAATACCTTCAAGGATGATAAGATCAAACTGGATTTGGTCTGCAAGGTCCTCATCCAGTGGAGGGAGAATGATGTTCTGTAGCACCATGTGCATCAGGTAATTGCGTAGGACCTGTTCATGATATGTCTTTCACGTCATTACACTGGAGATTTTGACAAGATAAGAATTGGTCACGTGGAATGTCACAGTGGCACAAGATGACCAGCGGACCAAGCAAAAGCGCAAAGAAAGTGTCTACTCTGAGCACCCCTATTGTTCACAGTGATGGAGATAGGGAGAGGTTCATGTAGACAGAATTGACAAAGACCAAGAAGGGTAACGAGAGTATCATTGATGAAGACCACAATTGAGCACATCCTTCACTGTGAGTGTTTGTTAACAAGCGGCCCCAACAAGGAACACAATCAGTGCAAGTGTTTAATGGTAAGGGGCACACTCACATCATTTTCTGACCCTGAACCAGTATCTAAGACACCACTTGGCATAATAGCACCAACAAGGGAAGACTTAGCATCCTCAGCCTCCTCAACACATGATGGCATGATGATGCCAACACTTTTACCACTTGCAATGCCTCCACATTCAAAACTGAGCAAAGATTCTTTGGTGAGCTCTTTATAATTATGTGGATCAAGGAAATCAAATAGGCAGTTCTGAGTTCTCATTTTTTGAGAACGAGGTTTGGTGAGTATGGCTGGCTGAGTGTCTCATCTGATCTATTATTTCTGCAGCAATTCTCTTTTATGGCTTGCTGCACCTCTACCCCCTTTGGGTCCTTTCCGTACTAATGAGCAGATTTCTTGTCCTTTGCAGTGCAGTTGTGTTTGTGTTTGCCTGTTGCTTGGACACATTTGAAAGGGATTGCTTTATTCCACTCGCTTTCACCTGTTTACTTGTTACTTTTCTGCTCATGTTTGAAGGGGTTTTCCCCTCTCAGATGTCTTCTATTGTCATGCTAGGTTTCATCTGCTCTGCAGTGATGATATTTGGATTGTATGGGTAGATTCCTGTTGCCTCAAAAGTGGCCTTCATGATATCAGATGTGAAGGAATGCAAAAATGCTTGCCCAAATACACCACAGAAATCCACTTTATCAACACCCCTCTTGTTCTTCTCTTCAAAGACATTGATCTCTTCTTTCCTGGCATCTTTCATCTTTGCAAAGCAAATGACATCAAGGCCTTGGAGTGCATGTGTACAGTGAGGTGGGTACCCAAAAACTTCGATATTGTTCTTCATGCAGTATTCAAGCAGATCAGCTGTGTAGTGGGAACTGTGGCCATCCATGAACAAGACCCATGTCTCACCAGTGGCTTTCTTGCATGTCTGAGGATTGAAATCTTTCTTGATCCAGTCAAGAGCGAGGCTGCCATCTGTCCAGCCATTTTCTGATATACAAATCCTGAAGGTGCTCATGAATACTCGAGTCTAATCAGATCAAAGTGTTCAGCATACAATGTGTTGGCTACATTGTCTTTGCCCCAGTCTTTCAAGAAGTTCCAACCCTTGAAGATAATCGTGGGCTACAATGCAGTCCCATCAGCACATATGGTCACAAGTGCAGTGATATTTTCACGATTTGCATTGCCAGACTTGTGTTGTATCTTGGCCCCTCGCTGTCCCACAACATGCTCAATGCCCTGATTCGAAGGTGGAAATCCACTTTCATCCATCCCATATGTGTTCTCCTTCTTAATTCCTTTGTCTACAATCTTTTCCTTCACTAACTCAAACCAGTTCTTTACAGCTTCTGGATTCAGATCTTTTGCCCTCTCTGTTGTAAGTGGGCTTGACTAGTGAGTTTGAAGTTGATCATGATGCTGATTGGGAAAACCCTCAACCCAGGTTTTTCTAATAGGCTCCCCTGGTTTGTTGCAACCTGCTATGATGGCATCTACATGTTTCTCAATGCTTTTGATGGAAAGTGGAATTCCATGGTCAGCAGACTCCAAGATGAATTCCACAACAACCTGTTCCTCAGCACATGACAACTTCTGTTTTGATGTGTTAAATGCACTCATTGTCTGCCCTCCCTTGGCAAGATTAGATAGAGTTTTGAAGCATACCCCATGTTCTGCTGCAGTGGGACAGAAACTGCATTTTTTACCCTCGGGTTTTGCTTGCTCCTGTAAATATTCATCAATGGCCTTCTGATATGTCACATTGACAGCCCACTAACAGGCCATCTGTTTTGCCCTTTCAGAAAGAGCATGTCCAACCATAGGAATCTGTCTATAGAAGGCAAAAAAGTTGACAAAACATGGTAATGCTGATTGGCAGCATGGGGATGTGTCAGTACTATCATGCTCTTCCTCCTCCTACTTTTGTCACATTTTTCTCGGAGTCAGTCCTCATCTGATCACCCTGGACTATTGGTCAGATCTCTACTCTAAAAGGTCAACTAGCTGGTCGATTTTTTTATTTCATGGATTTCAGCTGGGAAGCTATTGAAAAGTGGCAATTAGAACACTACTCATCACCAGAAATAGAATATCTGCCATATATGACTTCCCTGAGCCACAACCACTGCACGAAAAAAATTCTGATTTTAGTCAGACATAGATACAATGTACTAAATGTCAGATGTGACATAGCTAAGGAGTCAGAAAAGAACTGATGAAGATATACTTGAGTGTGTAAAGGACTACTGGTGTGTAAAGGACTACTGGAACACTGTAAGTGATGGTGTGACCGTAGAAATGTTGACTCAGTCCCTATTCACTAGGTGCTTGTTTGGATGAACTGAACAGTGAAATTTTTGTGAGCAAGGGGGTGGACAGTTTGGCATCCCTTCTCTAGGTCAGTTGTTATGTATTGGCTCTGTTGTCCTGGTTGACTTGTGTTTTTCATAGGGTCAACCCCATTGGGAGCAAACTTTCATCATTGAAAGCTTTCCATCTTCTATGGTTTGGCGGTTGTTAAAGAAACAGTCAGCAGACAGCTAGAAATTGCAGGAAGCTGTCTTTTCAGTTCAACTTGAGAACAGCTACAACAGCTGTTTACAGCCAGATTCCTACCTTGTAGAGAACTCGGACCTGCCATGTGAAGCATTGGCCCACTAGCCCAAGTCAGATGCATGATGAGTCTGGTATCCACAATGACACTTTATACAACCTTGATATTTGTGCAGCAAAGAACATTCATTATCAGTGAGCTGAGGAGGCTTAGTGCATGTTGCGGTACCTGGATTCTCAACATTGGACTTCATGATGGGTGTTGTATTCCCCACACAGAAGTTATTTCCAAGGGTATGACACTTTGGCACCTGCTGAAAATCCTCAGATGCCTCAAGATACCATTTCATGTCATGTGTACACTCCTCAGCCAGCTTGCGGACTTCCACAATCCAAACAGCCAGGCATGATTCACCTGTTCGTTCACCAGATGTGTTCACTGCAGCATCAACAAGATCCTTAATCTTCCAATTCTTGCAACAGATTCAGATGTCAACATCCAAAAAGCTGTCAAGCTGCAAATGAAGGGTGTCCTTCAAGAAGTGATAGTTGATTCCATGCAAAATGATATGTCATACATCGTTTACCCACCTGGAGAAGGAATCCAAGGCCTTCAGACAAGAATTGCAGATACAAGCATGCAGTTCATTGTCCCAGCCATCAGATAGAAATTCCTTTCACAAGTTCTTTATGAAATTGGTAAAGGAGGGATTAATGAGTTTGGCATGGTGGATCACCACCCAATCATGAGCACATATGTCTTTCAACCTGGGCAGTACTGCACCAACATGATCTGTGTCATCCAGCTTCAGAGAAAAAGTCTTCGCAAGCCATCTCCCACTGGTGCATAACCATTGGTGACACTTCACCCAGGGTGAGAAATGGGATACACTTCAGCTCAGCATGCACACATTCAGCAGGTGTATGTGCGGACATTTGTCAAGGCAGAAATGGTGAAGGGTCATAGGATGAGGAGTCTGTGTCAGAATCGTTCAAATTCATGGGTAGGGATCTGCACGGGTTTGGCAACCTGTGTGGGTTACAGGTACAGGTACTCACGGATATGGGTACAGGTCACTCTTAGGGTACCCGTGACCCGTGCCCAACCCGCCACCTATGGGTGGTGCAGGATGTTCGGCAGTTACAGCCTGTGGGCTGCTATGTATATATTTACTACATAAAGCAATGCTACTTATTATTATCTATGGTAAATAGAAGGGGCAGAGTGCCAGGTGAGGGGTGACGTTGTGACGACACTTATATATGTTCACAATGTTGTGACATATTTGTGTAAGTAAATGATGATGCGTCGTATTGACATGTCGACATGAGACATGTGACTTCACCTGCTCGTGGCCTTCTACAATCACGACGACAACCAAGACGAAGACGACAGAGGTGAAGACGAAGCCAGAGAGGACGATGACGAGGATGACTATGACACATATTGTCGTAGTCGTTGAGTATGTTTTTTCTCTTCTTTTCTTGTTCTTATGAAGTAACTAAATTCTTATTTTGTATCTAGGTAGGTTTTTTTGTGTCGACACCTCAGTATGCCCACCATACACCCGCCATGTCACAGCAACTGGCAACCCCCACCACCACCGTGAGCCACTGCTCACAGGGTGGATGGGGTGGGGAGGGTGCAAGGGAGGACAGGAGAGGGCGATGAGGAGGGAAAACAAGGGGAACGAGTGCACAGTGGGGGCCCAAATGACATGTCGTTTGGTCCCAGGTATATTTTTTTTCTTCCTTTCTTTGTTTTATCCGCTTACAATATGTTTTCTTTTGCTAGGATGTAAACTACTTTCCACCACCCTCACCTGCTAACAACACCCACCGCCGCGAGCCACTGCTCATGGGGTGGTGGATCTCCTGCCCCCTACGATGATGACAACAACAACATCGACATTGACAGGGACAGGATGGCAAACAACAAACAATGGAGAGGAGGAGACCACGATGATGGCCACCACCACAGCACCCCCAACTGCCACCGCAAGCAACTGCTTGCGGGGTAGGAACAGGGAGCAATAAGGGCGGGAACAACAAGGACAACAATGACAAGGACAAGAAGACAGTGAATGGCGAGGGGACGAGAAGACGACGAACAGCGAGGGAACAACAGGGGGACACGGACACCACCAACACCACCTGCATCTAAGCCCCCCATGTAGCCTGCCATGCCAAAGGAGACAGGGAGAGGGGAAACAACAAGTGATGAGGGGATATGCCCACAACTGCTTGCTGGGTAGGAACAGGGAGCAATAGGGGTGGGGACAACAACAACAACAACAATGGGGATGAGAAGACAGTGAACGGCGAGGGGACAAGAAGACAACGAATGGTGAGGGAACAACGGGGACACGGACACCACCAATGCCACCTGCATCTAGGCCCCCCGCATAACCTGCCACGCCAAAGGAGACGGGGAGGAGGGGGAACAACAAGCAACGAGGGGATAGGCCCAGGAGACAGTTGTCTCCTGGGCATTTTTGTTTTGTTTTGTTTTGTTTTCTCTGGCCCAGGGGACACACACCTCCTGGGCCGTTTCTTTTTTCTTTATTTCGTTTCTCTGGGCCCATCCGTGATCCACCCCCACACTTATGAGCGCCTGCTTGTAGGGTGGTTTGATAATTGTAATTAAGTATATAATTAAGATCCAACCCCTGACGGAACCTGTACCAGCCATGACCTGTCACTTGTGACCCATGGGTTGCGGGTACGGGTAGGTGCAGGTACGAGTACGGGTACGCTCAAAAGTACCTGCGGGTTACCCATGCCATTGCCTATTCATGGGTGTATGCATACAATAGCAGGAAGATGGGCTTCCACCAGCAGCTGTGGATATATGCACATTGTTATGTTCAGCAGGCAGTGA
>QFEU01006149.1:0-12692 GCA_003316345.1 Tricholoma terreum | reverse complement strand
TACGGACATTCCATCGGGCTGTAGCTCTGCCCCGACGCCTGGACCGAGTTTGGACCTCACTCAGTCCGGGTATTAATATTTACAGAGCAATACCTTGAAATTATCTTTGTATGACAATCTGTGATATTATTCTTGTAGCAATGCCTGTGACTGAAGTAGAAGTCCCAAGCGTTCATGTGGGTATCCCATTGGGCTGTAGGTCTGCTCCGACGCCTGGACCGACTTTGGACCCCACTCAGTCCGGGTATTAATATTTACAGAGCAATATCTTGAAATTATGTGTGGATGACAATCTGTGATATTATTCTTTGTGGCATTGCCTGTGACCGAAGTAGAGGTCCCAAGCCTTCATATGGGCATCCCATCAGGCTGTAGCTCTGCCCCACCTCAGGCAGCACCGGTTCTGGTCACGTGAAACCTACATGGCCCATTCTTTGTTACGGCAGAAATGGGCCTTACGGGTCCAGGAGGTCCCAGCCTGCTACACTAATGTCCCAGAAAGGAACGGATCGGCTACAGATCTCAACCATCGCACAGCAAAAAAGGAGGTTTCGCAGCAGGTGGAGGTTGAAGTGCGTGCAGGGAAGGTTTTTTTTTTTGCCTTTGTGTCGCATTTTGTGTAGAAACCGTATATTTGGCTACATACACAGCTGACAAGTACATAGCAATGTGAATACAATATATATCAAGAAAAAGGCATATGCACGACACAAGATGAGCAAGAAAAAATTACATCTACAGACCATCCTCGTCACACTCCGGACCCTTCAAGGCACGATTTTGGTCATCGAGAACCAGTGGAGGACCAGGCGGAAGTCGTGAGGGTCCTGCATGAGGACCGCCGTAAGGTTGGGGATAGGTGTGAGGTGGTGGGCGTGAAGGGAAACAGGGAGGGGGGTAGCGAGGGTGGAAGGTGTTGCCACGCGCTTCAGCGACCTCGACAATGTTCTCGTCGTCGCCGTCCCATGGGTATATGGCAGCCTGTCCATGCCACCCTTCAGATTGATATGCTCCATAGTATGGCGGCGCATATGCTCCCCGAGGGAACATGTCACTAGCGTAGCCATGCTCGTCATATCCGAATTCACCGTAGCCCCCAAACCGCGGATCATACCTGCGAAATTGACGACTAGGGGTTCCACCTGAGCACCTTCATCAAGCATCTCAACATCCGGCCCTTGACTGTGTCCCCTCGCTACGTACGGTCTTCGATATTGCTGTGGACACGTGGATCTCGTCCATAATAGGGAGGTCCAGCAAAAACATCAGCGGCCTCTGGAATTGGTGCCAGTGGGGCAAGAGGTTGTCGTGTGGTAGGCGGGGCCACCAGAGAGATGGGCGGGGCAAGGGCTGACCGAGAACGAGGTGGGAGAGTAGAAGCAGGAAGAAATGTCGATGATGGCAGTGGTGCAGTCATCAGTGCTGGATCGATTGTAGGGACCACTTTGGCCATAGGAGGTTCTTGGGGTGGGGCAGACTCTGCGGCGGGGGAGATGGGTACAGGAGCGACCCATGCTGTTGTCACCTCTGTGACGGCGGAAGGCATGACCTTGGGTACCGAAGGTGAACGGAATGGGATGGTAACTACTGCGGTAGGTGCCAATGACGATGCTGCGGGTGCGGATGGTGAACGGGAGGGGGGAATGATACCAGTACTTTCGGATGTTGCATTTTCCCGCAGTTTCTTGGTTGGTGGTGCACCGGTAATAAACATTGCAGTCGCGACGGCTTCCATGTGTTGCATGTGTTCTTCTAACTGTTGCTTGTCATCTTGCTGAATAACTTTCTTGCCAATTTTTTCTACGGACGAGAGTGGAATAGCAACTGCCACGGCAGGCGACAAAGGGAGTGGGATAGAAACCGCTATGGCAGGCACCGATGACGAGACAGCTGGCTTTTGTTTTTTGGCAGGCTTTATCGCAGCTGAGGAGCCTGGCTTCACAGCTGTCTTCGCTGAGACCGGAATTGGCTTTGTAGGACGAGGAGCTACCGGCCCCTCATTATCGTCGGCATCCTGAGCAAACTGATACTCGTCGTCGAGCTCAGACAAGGAAGAAGTGTCGTCGTTGAGAGGGTCCAAATTGCTGATCTTGCCCGATCGTTGAGAGGCTCTTCTTGGAGGTGGTGGCACTGGTGAGGGGGATTGGGAAGGTGCGGTGGTTTTTGATTTCTTGACCCGCTTCCGTTTGATCGAGGTGGAAGCACTGCTGGGCTGGAGCCGCGGTGGCCCTTTTCGATCCGAGGTTCCATTTGCAAAAAGACGTCGACCTTTACCCCACCCTGATTTTGGATGAGGGGCAGCGCCTATAATGACAGGTAGCCTCCCAGACATGAGCGCTAGATCACAAATACATGTCAGCATGTTTCTAACAATAGTTAACGATGCAACGTACCTTCTTTATCACCTTTACAAAATTTTGGTCGGATGCGGGGATCTTCAAACGCACCCAGCAACAATTTGACAGCACCAGCAGGAAGGTCCTTCACACCCTGACTAGCCCCTGAGACCTTCTTGGTTTCATTGGGAAATGCAACATCTTCGGGCCAGCCCTCAATATAGACGCCGCGCTCACTTAAGGTTTTGTGAAGGTTTGTCCAGGGAAGGGTAACGACTTTTGAACCACCTTTGGGGAGGAGAGGGCAGCCGAGGTCCGCTAACAAAGCATGTAAGTTTCGCGTTGAGCATTTTGCATGCTAAGGACTTACCAAAACCCTTCAGCATTGCCCCTTTTATGATATTTCTCTTCTCGTCAATTTTGGCGGTGCATATTTTCTCATCATTATCAATGGGACTGTCATCGAGGAGATCAATTCCACTCTCAGAGGGAGGGTAGACAGTTTGTTCGGTAGCACTGTGGTTCCGAACTGTGAGGTAATGCTGAGCAAATGTTTTGCGTGCCGAATTGCTGGAGAGATAGTTAGTAAGTGTATGATAGTGCATAGTAAGAGCGGCGTACAAAGAACGTTCTCGGACTAGACCTATAATGTCATCGTCGCCCAGCAGAATGTCATCAAACACCTGAAAAACACGCGTTAATGTCGAAACAACATTCATGTGTTTAGGGAACTTACACCGACCAGTCCTGGAGTGCTATGATAGGCACCCAACCCGCCGTCCTCATTCACAGAACTGCCAACGAGCACAAATAACATATCAAACCTAGAGGCAGCAGCCTCAGCGGCCTGGTGGAAATTTAGCCATAGCAGTTTAGAGGCAGGATTGTACTTACCAATTTGACCCCCTTCTTCACTTGCGACTCGAAGACACGCCGGCGCTTCTGAACGGTTTCGTTGCTGTTTGAAACCACCTGCAGGGCTTCAAACGTTTCAAGAATTTCGGTATAGTCTTTGAGCATTTTGAACGATTCCCAACAGGTATGAACTGGAATTTATGTTAGATTATGTAGTTAAAAGAAACCAACTCAGCCGCCCACCTGATGCATGCGGGTCACCCACACGATCTCGCTCCCTGTCAGGATCAGAGGCAAAAAACTGCTGGTACATGTTCCAATCACTTTTTCTGGAAGATTGTCCATGCTTTTGAGCGTAATTGGTGATTATGCCTTTTAGTGGCCGGTTCGTTTCCTTGGCGGCGCGGCGAAAAATTTCATCAACCTGCTCATATGCGCCATGTAGAAGCTCATGGTGGAGATTAGAGATCCGGCCGCGGGGCGAAAACTGATTTTCGTTGTCATTGGCGACATTGTCATCAGCAACGTTGTCTACATTAGACGGGCCGTCATCTATGTTAGATGGGCTGTCGCCGAATCCTCTTGTAGCCTTGGGGGGTAGATTGTGAGGTTGAGGAGACAGAGAAGATGGAAAAGGTGAGTTTGTTTGAGGAGGTGGGCCGAGCCCAAGGATGTGGAGTGGCTGTTCTTTAGCTTTTCTTTTGTGAGGCTGAGCAACAGGGACAAGAAACGGATCCATAGATAAAGAGACATGATTGGATTGGGGAGGTCCGCAGGCAGGTTGCGATGTGGCGTGATGAGGAGGAGTGGGTGTCAATTCAATATCGCCGTCAGTACACATGGACATCAGAACCTCTTCGCCCAGATCATCTAGTCCGTCAGGAAGAGGAGTTGACTCTTCCATAGGGTATGCAGTCCAGCAATTTTGTGCTGCAAAGTGTGCCTCCTTCGAAGCATTTGGGGTGAGGTTGATACTTGGGCGGAGGCGATATGGGCTGGGTCCACCACCGATTTGCTCCTCCATCATTCCTGCCATCAGTTCAAGAGTGGGTGTGACATCCATGAGTTCGCCCTGGGGGATCAGCAGAGCAGGTGGGATATGCATTACAGAAATACTGTGATACTTCAGTGCACGCACTCCATGTTTTGGCTGAAAAGCACTTACGAGTGCAAGAATACAAGATGAAGATGTGAAAAGACGCGACTCTTAAGATATAACCTTCGCATAATGGTCAGATCAAAGTAAATAGATTATGTTTTGGCTGAAAACCACTTACAAGCGCAAGAATACAAGATGAAGATGTGGAAAGACACGACTTTCAAGATATAGCCTTTGCATAATGGTCAGATCAAATTGAATAGATATACTGTAATTATACTTACAGGGGAAAAACAAGAGTTTGAAAAGTGACGAGGATGCGAAAAAATGCAACTTTCGGGGTGTAACTTTCACGAAAAACACAGCTTTCAAAGGATCTTGGGAGGGGGAAAATGAGGTCTTGAAGAGGAGGAAATTGGGTTTTGGAGGCACAGGAGGTGCTTGAATGAGAAACCGAATGGTGAAGGAGCGAAAAAAAGAGATGTGAGAGTGTGATAAAGGGGAGGTTGCGACTGGCAGGCATGCCTCCAAGACCATCATGGCTGGACATCTTCTGAGGGAGCACAGAAGTCCGGTTCTTCTTCCAGTAGAGAGCCGCAGGCCTGCAGCTACATTTGAACAAGGGAGACGAGATAGGTTATTGATGAGGGGGGAACAGTACCAGAGAATTCCATGATCACTACATCGCTACCGGTTTCTGATGCGGTTGCTTAATTGATCTCACCACCTCCGAGGGACCGAGGCATGAAATGGTCTAGACTTCCTACTTGGACGGTGGACCGTGATCATAATCTTCTCCTGGATTTGAACCAATACAGCAACGATACAGACTAATAAGGATTCCCGCTCAATATGAAGCCAGTTTGAGCAGCCAATCAAGTTGCGAATAAAACGGCCCTCCTTGAAATTCATTCACTGTTCACTTCATTCCGCATGTACTATCCAAAGGAGAAGTGCAGGAGGAGCGCGTAAATCTGCCGGTCAGTACAGTACCCACATGTTTGGAGATTATCAGAGTGGCTGAAATTTATTTTTCGGATGCACGAAAACACCTAAATCCATTCAAAGAACCTAAAGTGATTCAACGCTTCTTCATACTTGACATCATGGGCAGACGAGCAAAATCATACACTGTTCTCAATCGAGCCTCTGCTTCAAAAGTAAGGCAGCGCGAGCAACGGCAAGGTCAACAGTATGTCCTCTGCCATTTATATTAGTAGTATAAAGTGTTGAAACTGGCTACAGTGCTAAAGAACTCGTTGTTATCCAGCGTCGTATTGCCTACAAGAAACTTCATGGACGCCAAGGATCCTCTACATCCACTATCCGAACACCTGTACCTGAGCTTTCGCAAGATCTGATAGCAGAAGCTCTTCAACTTGAGCTGCCCATGACATCAGTCTTATTCCAGGATGCTGCACGGAGCACTGACCTTCTCGATGAGACGGGCTTAGATAGCTGGGACCTTGGACCACCATACGTCACAGGGCCACCTTCGGAATCCAACAGAGAACTTGAATATACGTGGCGCTTACAGTGTGTCATGCACGGGCGACGTTTACGAATGCTGAGGGAAGCTGAATATGCATGGCGCCAAGTCAGTACCGAGGCACTAAAGGAGATGTTGGATGACACTATCATGCAGTGGGAAAAAGGGAAGCTTTTCGTAGCTCATTATGAGGATGGACATCGGGAGCGCACAATGGCCAAGTTATGGCTGCAGTGGGTTGCACAGGAGGCCGTGTCCATCTATCTCACAGTGTGTAGCAGGACTGGTTCTCCTCGTAACTTGAATTCAATAACTGAACAGGCATCTACGTAGTATTAGGCAGTAGAGAAATGAAATTATATAGCAGTGCCCTGAACGCGACCATGTCCTCCTCCCGCAGCGCTGTCACTTGGTAACCACGTAATGTTGCTGCTATTGCAGCTAGTACCCATAAGCCGCAGTCAACCCCATTAGTCTGCATTGCATGTACCTGTCACAAACGAATGAGTTTCATAGCCAGTAGATATCAGGAAGCAAGCACTTACCGCAAGAGGATGAGCTGACCAGCCCTCAGTAACAACCGGCAGGCAGTGTCCTCGTTTATTTGCAAGGAGAACTAGTCGAGTAACAAGACACATGATATCCTAAATTAGATGTTACATGAATGGCGGCAGTTCATCGAAGTGAGGGGATATCACCTTGGTATCACGTCTCCAGCCCAACCGGTCTGAGAGGCTGTCAAATAAAAAGAGTTCCATAGTATGCAATGAGATGCAGCAGAACACCCAATGCAAACACGGGCGAGTCCTATGAATGGGCAGAATCCAAAAATCTTTCTTCCAATACTCTAGCCAGTGGAGCCGTCTCCAAAGTTCGTCATCCTTCCAGTTGTATCGTATCATGGGAAGGTCATGCGTTGAAAACACAGCGCATCGTTGACTGTGTGACATGGAAGGCGATGAAGCTTGCGAGAATTCGGCATGGAACAGAGCTGCAATGCTGTTGAGACAGGCATTGTTCAGGCGGGCGCTTGATGTCTGCATGATATAAAGGTCCTTGGATTTGAATATGATACGTGGCTGTTGCGTCAGGATAGCGGTATGAGACCATAAGTGCTGGAGGTCATCAAGAAGTGTCATGTCTCGAGTAATCCATTCCTGTAATCCTAGCATTAACTTGCACCCAGATTGACAATTAGTAACTCACTGGAACAGACCATGTTATTGGTACAGCTACCCGCTCACTGGTACAGACATCTGTCTCTTCAGTTGCATGGCCAGCTTCGTCCTCATCAACAATGATATCAAGTAAAGCAATATCAACTTCCTCTATCTCCAATCCCTCAGATATCGATGACGTGGACCAGTCACCATGCACGGCTCCAGGCATATCTTGAGATCCATTGTATGACATTGCATTATCAACATCGTCATATGATGTTGTGTTATCAACATCATTGATCTCCAGTTCCTCAGAGATCGACAACGTAGAGAGGTGGCCATGCACAGCTCCAATGGTGGCTTGATAGTTCAATCGGCTCGCAACTGACTTTGCTGAGGAGATATGTGCATCAAAACGTAAACGCGATACCAGCGTCGTAGTCCAGCGTGATTTGAGGCTGAGGAGGTAGTCACGTCGTTGGGTTAGAAGGACATGCAATGACTTATCTGAGACAGTTTAACCAAGTCAGTAGCAGTCGAACACCTGGTAGAAGCCTTACTTGATGGTGTAGCCAGCGCCACTTCGACCACACTCAACTCTTGCCCAAACCACCTGCACAAATTATCTGCTTCCAACCCAAGGTGGCGACGCTCCTCAAGACATCGATCTACTTTGAGAGTGGCGCGGATACCCTCACGAACGTCGGCATCCTCTAACCACCTAGGTACTTCACCCTCCATCGGTGTAATCCAGACATCCTCCATCAGAGTGGAGCTATCCCGCAAGACAGCGAGTTGGGTTGGGAGCGGCTCAGGTAGTGGTATGTCCCATTCTGGTTTGTATAGCGTCTCCAGTGTCATGCAATATTTGTTGAATTTGCGAATCGCATTCATTAGCGCAGGTTTGTGTTTCGATATAGCTTTCCGCGTCGTCTGGTGTAGTTTTGTACCTGTAAAGAAATTAATAAAGAATGTGATATGTAAGTTACACTAACCAAGGGCTTGTTCACGACCACCTGCTGCCTGATCAAGTTTATCCCACTCAAAGAAGCTGCCAATCGCTCGCTTTCGAATATTGATCTTGAGGTCGCGTGCCATGAGAAGAGTGCGAACAAATTCAAAGTCCAGGCCTTGAAGTTCAGGAAATGTTTCGTGGACATTGAGCAACGTGTAGAGTGCCTCTACTTTCTCCTTCAAGTTCTCATGGGTCTCCTGGAGTGACGCAAGAAGGTTTAGGGACTCTGTAGGATGTTCAGATTTCGAGATGAGCGCATGCGTTGATTGTATAGCTGAATCAACTGCGTCGAGATCAGCTTGAAGATTCAATACAGTATCAAGTTCTTTCTTGAGACGTGCAGGTGCATCTAAATGACAAAAGTTGCAGCTACATAAAGTAAGTGTGATGGACCACGTACGAGCACGGATAGAGAGCTGTGAGGCTTGCTGTAGCTCCCACTGGACTTGCAGCTCTTCAACGCGAATGCCCACTTGATCAAGAATAGCTTGAGCCTTCCCTCCCTGACCTTCGACACCCTTTTTCAACCGCCTTCGTATCCAGCCACCAAGATCATCCCGATGATCAGATGCAATTGACGCGGCATGTCGGTCAATCAACCAAAGTCTTCTTCGTCTCTAGACAAACCAGTAAATATTGCGGCGTGGTTGAGTCTCAATTTATGCACTGCGGAGGACCTTGTAATTTCAATTAGCTTTCGCATCTTCGACCACAGTCGCTCAACTCCTTCTCCATCACTGAGACCCAAGCCTTTTCGCAGCCGAGGGTTGTAGACTATTTGACAAGACCATTGATGAGCGTATGCATGCATTGCACTTGTCGCAAGCAGAAGTCGTTCTACAATATTTGAAGGTAGGATATTGTACTGTAACCAGTCGTGAATAAACAACATGCAGAGATTTATCAGAAACATACCAGCTGAAGACTACGATCTAAAACACAGCCAACATCGTACAAACCGACTACGGTCGCATGGGATGGCAGCAAACTGAACAAATGCTCAAACAGGGCGACGGAATACTTCTGTTGCTCTCCTGGCGTGTCGATGTTGGCAAGGAAAAGGGGAATATCGTGACGACAGACAAGGGCCATCTGACCACCATCATCAAACTTCTCCATGTTGGTTTTTGACTTCGAGCCAGAGCCAGCAGTATGAGAGGATTCGCACTCATCAACAGCTTCATCAGGAACAATCGGCTGCCGAACTTTTGGAGGTCTTTTTCGGACGCTGTCGATATGATCGCCTACTGTGTCTATTTGATCCTTCGGTAAAATAAATTGTGGGGTATAGAACTCGGGGCATTGTCCAGCAGATCTGAGGTGACGATGATTGAAATTCCCATCAACAGCTACGTGAATATCTCCTCCTCTTCACAGAACATCAGATTGACAGCATTACAATTAAAAGGGTTTTGCACTCACTCATCAAATGGTCGCCCATACCGTGTACCTCCAAAGCAAGCTGGACATTGTTGTCGAAGAATTCGTGCACATTCCATGCGTGGCAGGGGTGCGAAGAGGCTTGGTGATGGAGACGACCGTTCAGTCATTGATTGATGTGTCACTTCCTCACGTGGTGGACTTTGGCCCTGAATTTCCACTTCGGCCGATTCCAGCGCCGAGTCCACCCGCGTCTCGAGATGAACTCCCAAGATGTCGTACCACTGAATCGCATATCCTAGACCTCTGCGAAATGCATCATGGATGGGCTGTCCCTGTTATATTGGATAAGTAGAAATCCATCACTTAGCATACTTAGTATGTACCTTACGGTTACGAAGAATAAACCCGCGTCGCTTGTAGAAAGTGTTGAGTGCATTAGCCATCGCGGTAACTGCATCACACGATCGTTCAAATAGTGCATGGTAGAAATCCAGGAGATGAATTGAAACTGCCATACGAGGATACGTAGGAGCAGTAGGAAAGAGGCCGTGCTCAACGAGAACTTGAAGGGAACTTTGGCATAGGCATGATGCGACATCGAATGTAGCGAAGTCTAACAAATGCGGAGATCAACAGAGACAGAAGATACACAAATCTGAACTTACGATCTTGAAACAGACAGAGAACAGGGCTCGTGCTTCGGACACATGAGATGCGGCGACATGTCGAATGAATAGACAAAAGGGGTTGGTCGATAGTGCCTGTTGAAGACGCAATATAGGACAGTAGAGGGTTGACCAAGGTGGGTATAACATCTCCCCATTTCTTGTACAGGTTATGTGCCTTTTCGTTTGGTACAATCCGTCTTGACGTACTAGGAGGCGAGCCTAGATCAGGTGGCGGGATATCGACGTCCATGCCCGGAAGCACATCAAGCATCGATGGACCCTCGTCTGTGAGCAATGGATCGGGTTCGCATGGGCCCGGGGTTGGAGCTGTTGGTGGAGAATTCTCCCTTCGATATCGCGGCCGTAAAAGCAAGTCGTCCAGCTTTGACTGCAAACAACGACGCTTTACCGCCTGGCCGAATGGTTGGACGAGCATAGTTGTCTTTCTCTTGTCGACCCGTTTTATCGGACTAGTGAACGCCAAGCCAAGACCTGACCGAACGCGCTGTTGTCCACGCGTAGCTTGTTTCGGTGGAGCCATTAATGGGAGGTTAGAAAGGAAATGGTTATGTAATAATGTAAAATTCGCTACCATCGTGTATCATCAAGTCCAATCATCGACCGTCTGTATTGAAGGTGTATGGACGGTCGGTGGAAGGTGCAACCGCCCAGAAGGTATACGGGCCCGAATCTAAAGATCTACAGCCATTTATTTATAGATAAGAAGGGAATAACCTTCAAAGACAGGAACCTCTAAGGCCTATTGTTGTCATCACAAAGAATGGGCCTTACAGGTTATTACTAAGCATCAAAGGTGCTGTCTAAGGTGCTCTGCCCCGACGCCTGGACCGAGTTTGGACCTCACTCAGTCCGGGTATTAATATTTACAGAGCAATACCTGGAAATGATGTGTGTATGACACTCTGTGATATTATCCTTTGTAGAATGTCCTGGGAATGAAGTAGAGGTCCACAGTATTTATATGGACATGCCATCGGGCTGTAGCTCTGCCCCGACGCCTGGACCGAGTTTGGACCTCACTCAGTCTGGGTATTAATATTTACAGAGCAATAGCTTGAAATTATGTTAGTATGACAATCTGTGATATTATTCTTTGTGGCATTGCCTGTGACCGAAGTAGAGGTCCCAAGCCTTTATATGGCCATCCCATCGGGCTGTAGCTCTGCTCCCACGCCTGGACCGAGTTTGGACCTCACTCAGTCCGGGTAATAATATTTACAGAGCAATACCTTGAAATTATGTTTGTATGACAATCTGTAATATTATTCTTTGTAGCATTTCCTGTGAATGAAGTAGAGGTCCAAAGTGTTTATATGGACATGCCATCGGGCTGTAGGTCTGCTCCGACGCCTGGCCCGAGTTTGCACCTCACTCAGTCCGGGCATTAATATTTACAGAGCAATACATTGAAATTATGTTTGTCTGACAATCTGTGATATTATTCTTTGTAGCAGTTCCTGTGACCAAAGTAGAGGTCCCAGGCGTTCATATGGGCGTCCCATCGGGCTGTGGTTCTGCCCCGACGCCTGGACCGACTTTGGACCTCACTCAGTCCGGGTATTAATATTTTACAGAGCAATACATTGAAATTATGTTTGTATGACATTCTGTGATATTATTCTTTGTAGCATTTCCTGTGAATGAAGTAGAGGTCCAACGTCTTTCTATGGACATTCCATCGGGCTGTAGCTCTTCCCCGACGCCTGGACCGACTTTGGACCTCACTCAGTCTGGGTATTAATATTTACAGAGCAATACCTTGAAATTATCTTTGTATGACAATTTGTGATATTATTCTTTGTGGCATTGCCTGTGACCGAAGTAGAGGTCCCAAGCCTTTATATGGCCATCCCATCGGGCTGTAGCTCTGCCCCGACGCCTGGACCGAGTTTGGACCTCACTCAGTCCGGGTATGAATATTTACAGAACAATACCTTGAAATTATGTATGTATGACAATCTGCAATATTATTCTTTGTAGCTAGTGATGCCACGGCTCGGCTCGGCTCGCCCGCTGCGCGGCTCAGGCACTTAAGCCGATCAAAATGGCGCTGAGTCGCCCTGAGCGGCTCTGAGCCGGCTGAGCCGATTGAGATTCCCCATAGTTGTGAGCTCATCGTTCTACTTGTATTTATGCCCTTGTTATGCTTTTTAACTGTCAACTAAGTTGTGTAGACCATTATTACGAAAGAAAGTCACCATACTATTGAGTTTTGCCTGGATTGGTATCTATGATGAGATTGTTTGGCTGTGTTTATCTCCTCATACCTATTACAAAAATGCTCGTGAGATGGCTGTGGGGAGTAGAGTATGAAAATATGCATTCAAAATAGCAGTAGGTAGTTCTACAGAGCATTTTATAATGTTTTTAATAGGTTTTAAACTATCTAGCACCTCTGAATTATAGGCAACTTAGAGCATGGCTCGAGCGGCTCTGGGCGGCTTTGAGCTGTGAGCCGATTTATCGGCGCAGCTGACCCAAAATAGCGGCTCGGCTCAACGGCTCGCGGCTCCGAGCCGCGCCGTTGGCAACACTATTTGTAGCATTGCCTGTGCCTGAAGTAGAAGTCCCAAGCGTTCATATGGGCGTCCCATCGGGCTGTCGCTCTGCCCCGATGCCTGGACCGAGTTTGGACCTCACTCAGTCCGGGTATTAATATTTACAGA
>QFEU01006141.1:0-12787 GCA_003316345.1 Tricholoma terreum | reverse complement strand
TATCATTTACGTAGTTGTTGATGTAATCTAGTCATTACAAAATCTGGCAATAGGTGCATGACGCTCTTGGGGTTTGTCAACCGTTGACCGGCTAAGACCAGAGCTACGATTGAATCTCGGCGTTGGCTCCCATTGCCCTGCCTCAACTGTCATTCACCTCGGCCGTTCTGCAGTTTTCCCCAAGCCGTCATTCTCAAGTCATGTATGACCGGCAGGTGTTGTTGACTAAAGCTAAATAATACCATATGTCGGGTCACTGATTCCAGGACACGACAATTTTTCTGGCTACTTCGCGTGTCTGGGGTGATTAGACCATATAATGTTAAATGACGCTAAGCAATTCCGGCTGATAGAAATGCTGCGGACGGCCGGTGGAATAATACAGAATGATACAACCAGCTCCTATGCGTTGATGAACTAGATCGTCTTACGCTCCAGGCAGTGGCTTGCAACCTTGGATCATTAACCATGGCTGGCAGTCGCTGGCCTTGTAGGCCTTTGCATTCATTTAGATGTTTCAAAACATGGAGGAATGTATATGCCAGCCATATAATATCGGCAAAAAACTACAGCCAGATGTTATGTAAGTTATCTAAACAATGCAGCATCAGATAAATTCGACCATGTCGCAATCATGCCTATCCACCTCCCTCAGCTGGGTGCTGCAACGGCTGGGACAATACAAGTTGGGCCGGATTGACGGTCCCACTTCGCACAGCCTCTTCCAGTTGTGCCTGCGTATTAGCGTTGGCATCGGCCGATGGTTGCATGCTACCACCAGAGTTCATGTGGTTGCCAGAAACTGGGGAATACCGGTCATGGTTCTGCATGTCGACAATGGGATGTGGGTTAGGCGATGCAAAAATGTCATTGGTCTGCCCACCAGTGCCGAATGCCCAGTGGGGGACATCCGAGGGTGTCGCTGACGAGCTAGCGAAGCTTGAGTTCCTACCAAAGATGGGATGAGGAACAGAATGTTCGAATCAATGACTTACAAAGCGCGGTCCATCGCGTTGACACGGGTCACTAGATCGTCAACCCTCCCTGATGTCCAGTAGATTTCCTTCATCATCTTTCCCATCTCCTTCCGGCTCGCAATGTCCTCCATACGGCTTACAATCATTTCGTGGAGCCGGCTATTCTCCTGGCCAAGGCGACGCACTTCAGCTTCCAACACCCCAATCCGTGCAAATATCTCCCCAATTTGAAGGCCTGGCATTGGCGTAGGCACGGGTGCAATGGTCTGATGAGTGGTCCCATACAGGGCAGGGATATCTTATATAACTGGATCAGTAAAGTATATGGAAAAATAATGTGAATGCATACAATGTGGCTCCTCTTGACTAGGAGGTGCGCACGCTAATGGGTCTGGCATGGCCACAGCACTATGGGACAGTGGATGGGCAGGTGGAGCTACATCGACATGGGGGGCAGGCGGCGTCACATGTAATACGCGGTCGGGTGGGGCCGCATCCGATGAGGGAGCTGCTGGCTTCCCGGTCGATGCAGCTCGAGAGCTGGACCGAGATCGCTTTGTCACAACCTCTGGAATGGCTGCGGAGGGGATAATGAGGACTGGTGCGGTGGATGCAGCGGTGGGTGGATTAGGGGCCGGGGAGGGCGCGATCGCATTCAGCGAACTAGACGATTGCGAAACCTTCGACATTGAGCTTGATTTTTTGGGTTTTCTGCTGCTGGCTGCAGGCTGAGATCCTTCCGCCTTGACCTCTTCTTTCTTCTTGGTGAGTTCGGTGTTTGGGCATCAGCTCTTCTTGACGAATCGACAGTTGAGACAAGCGGCGGACCTGGAGGCCGTCCAACACATCAGGCGGTCTCGGACACAATTGTCACATTGAGTCCGGCTCAATTGTGGGTTCACAATGACGACATCCGTATTTCTGGTCTGGGCCCTCCAGGATGCTTCAAGTTGGGCAGGAGTAAGACCCTTGGTTGTAATGGGCAGCGAATCCGGATCGCTATCATCGATGACCGTCGGTCGGCTCTTTGGAGGTTTCGATTTGGACCGTTTGTTGGGCTTGGAGGGCTGTGAGGTGATCTCTATGATAGGAGTGGGACGAGACCTAGCAGTAGGGGTACCAGCATGCTGTCTGGGGGTGGGATTGGCCTCCATTCCATCTCTTGCCTGTTTATCGACCTCCATTCCCATTCCATCATCGCATGCACCGGCCGACTTCAACTTATGTGCCCCGTCCTCACCAATCTTCTCACTGGCTTTCTCACCGACCAATTCATCCTCATGCCCATCCTCATCGTCGACATCTCCATCCTCTTCGTTACCCTCGCCCCCTCCTTCACTATTGTAACATTGATCGCCTCGTTTATCCGTGCGCCGTTTCTTTCCATGTGTTAGGTTCGGCTCAACCCCCTGCCTTGCTGGAGGTGCTTTTCGCTTCCCAGCAGCTTTGGCCAAGGTGATTGGTGGGGTCTCGACAAGCGGCCGGAGCGCAGGATATGCATAGCTGGGGATCAGAGGGATTGGATGACCCTCATCGACGGCCGCGATCACCTGCTGAAAATACGGTGCCACAAGGATTGCTTGAGGAGGGGGCGGGATTTGACGCATAATATTATATAGCGGCTTGAAGATTGCTGGAAGCGGAGGGTCCCTGGGATCCCAGGTCTCATAGATCATGATCTATGGAATTGTTAGTTTCACCTTGAGAAATAGAGATGCAAAGACTCACCACTTCGGTAACCATCGCATTGCTGTCCTCAATCAGATCGGCTAACCGCAGGTTTTGGGCAGTAGCCAGCCAGGCTCAAAAATGTTCCGCAAACAGTGAAATGTCGTCCGGTTGCATGGTGACTCTAGGCATCAATGTGGGTGTAGGAAAATTTTGATCGTGAGGATGACCTCCACTTATCAATGTCGAGGATCTATCATGTGATTTCACCTGACATCATTGGGATCAGCCGTGAGGCTCATCGTGACTTTCCGTGCCTATTTAGCGAAGCAGTAGGCAAATTCATGTTATTAGGTTAAATGAATTGAGATATGCGGCGGCCTACAAGGAGAATTATCAGCTCACCTGAAGCTTCCTGGCTGCAGACGAAGATTTCTCCAAACCATGCACACGTCCTGTTCCCCCCCTCTGTCACTGCCCCGCTCAGTACACCCAATGTGTACGCAACAGGCCGAGGCTCATGGCCAGTTCGAGGCCCATATCTTTCGAAATGGCAAATGTTACATCTCGCCTGCTCTCATGCAGCCGGCTGCTGCTGCGTCCTCGTCTTCGGTCCTCTTTTCTGACGATGGTTTGGGGTATTGTAACAATGCCCATCATCGCCGGTTTCCTAATCGGCCATCCACAGCGGACTATCCACCTCTCGAGTGGCCCTCTTCACGGGAGGCATGCCACCTGAATTTTCTCAAGCCATGCCTACTAACCGGCGGGCAGACTGTCAACCAGCGTGTTCGGCTATTGTTGCCAGAGGATGGAAGCATCGTACACATAGAAGCTAATCATGCATTGTTTATTGAACTCTTTGTCTGGGTCTGACAGCTGCGGACTGATACCTCTTTCTATCTACCTTGACTTAGTAGCTTACTTGGTATCCCTGGCCAGTCTGTTACCTACGGCTGCAGACTGATACGTCTTCCTACGTACATAGGAATTCACAAATAACGTCCTTGGCCGATTTGCATCTGGCAGCTGCCGACTGATACCTCTTTCTATACGCGTTGACCTAGTAGCTTACTTAGCATCTTCAGCCGATCCGTGTCTGACAGCTGCAGACTAATACCTCTTTCTATCCACCTTGACATAGTAGCTTACTTTGTATCCTCGGCCAGTCTGTTACCTACGGCTGCAGACTGATACATCTTCCTACGTACATAGGAATTCACGAATAACGTCCTTGGCCGATTTGGGTCTGGCAGCTGCCGACTGATACCTCTTTCTATACGCGTTGACCTTGTAGCTTACTTAGCGTCTTCGGCCGATCTGTGTCTGACAGCTGCAGACTAATACCTCTTTCTATCCACCTTGACATAGTAGCTTACTGTGTATCCTTGGCCAGTCTGTTACCTACGGCTGCAGACTGATACGTCTTCCTACGTACATAGGAATTCACAAATAACGTCCTCGGACAATTTGTGTCTGGCAGCTGCCGACTAATACCTCTTTCTATACGCGTTGACATAGTAGCTTACTTAGTATCTTTGGCCGGTCTGTGTCCTACGGCTGAAAACTGAAAGGTCTTCCTATATACTGATATAGCAATTCATGAGTCTGACGGCCAAATACTTAGTCTTTACACCTCATTGAAACAGAGTAGTTATATCATCGGCCCTTACGTTGAAAGCAATCAGAATTCATTATGTCCGGTCTATCCGTTGTTCTTGGGTTCTAGTTGTACATAGACCGATCATCTGGAGCCGTATTAGATGGGTCAAATGTCACATCGGATTAGTCGTATACTATGGACTAAAGTAACTACTATGTGTGTGTGCAATGCACATGTACTTATTATTGTTCTTCTCATTCTTATTGTGTTTTCTCCATTTCATTGCCTTATAGTTCTTGGTACTTTTACTACAGACATGGTCTATTTAGGTAGTCTATAGTCATCAGGAAAATCTGAAATTTTCTTAATGCCACTCAGGTGTGCTTACAATAACTTAACAACACTTCTAAGCACTTCTAAGTTGGGGGTCACTAAGCTTAGGCTAAACCAAGTCCCCCCATGAATTTGACTTACTGGAGGCTTATTGTTTGGCTTATTTGGGACTTAGGCTAGTGAAATTCCAAAACTTTATGTGACTTAAGAGCTTGAGAAGCTGTTGAAAGCCTGAAACATAATTCAAGCATTGAACACATTAACTAGAAATCAGACTATTAAGGTTGCTAAGCATTCATGAAGCACACAAAAGCCTATATTGATGCATCAAGTATGTTCAAGCATGGGTACTATCATGGCTTGGGTGTTGCAAAGTCACCTAGTGTTGCAAAACTTTGAAAATGGGTGTTCCAAGCCTCAATCACTTAAATATTGGACACAAGCCATTAAAATAAGCCTCTCTGAAAATGTTTGCTACTTTTTCTTCCTCAAAGTGGAGAACTCCTCACTGGGTTGTCCTTTAGAACATAATCACATGATTTGCAATTCTGGGTGAATATGTTCAGACCACATACTGGATGATGGCTTAGTTGAATAGAAAGAAACTGAAAGTTGGGGCATGGTGAGGTAGTCCAAAGCTATATAATCCAGCATATCCAAGGGAGATACATGGATGGGAAGTGGTCAAATTTAAACACTAGAAAAATGATAGTATAAAGATATGCTAAATGTGCTAAGCAAACATTAAGCAAACAAAGAGCCACAAAGAGCAGAAACAAGTATAATAAGGCAGAGTTGAATCTGGCATGGAAATGAGTGAGTAGATGTGATGAAATGAGAGCTGGATGGGGATTTTTCCAAAGCAATGTGTATTACTATATGAATTATAAGTTTAAATATGACTGCCCCCATGACCAGGAAACTGTAACGATGGCTCTTATTTACACATATTTACCACGCACATGATTACTGACAGGTAGAGGACCACGATTCTTATCTGGAACCATCATCATCACTGCCAGTAGTACTACATCGTCGTCTAGCTTGTTAATCCACACCTTGAGCTCGTTATTTCTCGGTCATCTCCGTTCACCCGCCTAGTGATTTCCTGTGCGAACACTGCACGGGGTTACAGAAACATGTAGAACCAAAGAGAAAAGGTGAAGGATAAAGAATTCTAGGGTGCATGATGTGTGTGATGATTTATATGCATTATATAAGCATCATCAACAAATTTGAACTCTCCACATTGTTGACATCAATATATATCTATTTGATTATAAATATAGGGTGTTCTTAGTGGTTGTGAGTGTTGTGTTATGTCCTGACTCCTATTACTCTGTAAGGTTCTGTGTTCAATCCCCCCTAATGTACATTTTTCCTAATATATAATAATTATGTAATACAAAATACACCTTTCTCACCACAAGAAATGTTTGCAAATAGTTGACATGAACTATTGATACTATTCCCTTCCTTGTAAGATTGTATAGTTGACTGGCCACTTTAGAAAGTCCTTGATAAAGTGATGATAGAAATTGGCTAGTCTTAAAAAGGCTTGCACATCCTTGACCTTTTGTGGGACAGGCCAGGACATTGCTTTTAACCATTTTTTTTGCAGTTAACAACCAGTTATACAACTGGTTGTAACTGGTTACATATTTGACCAGTTATTTCTAGGAAAAAACTGGTCATGACTGGTTTTCTGTCCAATTTTACAACTCATAGTCATAATTAGGTACACAGGAAAAAAAGATTTAAATCAAATGGTTGAGAATTGAGTGAGATATAATCAAAACCAGGTTCTTTGATCAATAAACTCAGTTTTGATCATATCTCACTCAATTCTTGACTGTTTTGGATAACCCTGGAGTTGTTTTTATCGCCAATATGATGGCCTTTCATTGGACATACCAGGTGTAACCACAGTCTGGTTTTTAATCAGCTTTTTCTGGTTACACTGTTTTGCTCACTAATGTGTAACCAAAACTGAACTGTTCTAAAACTGGCTATAACCGGACCACTGGTCCAGTTTTTTCTGGTCACAGTTCAGTTCAGTCATGGTTTTTTTTCAGTTATAGTGACCAGACATTTAAACACTAAGGGTCTTTTCAGTAGCCAGTTAGGGTGAGGTTTGGTTAGATTAAGCTTTCTAATATGTAGATAGCCAGGTTTATGTAATGTAACCAGAACCCAAAACCTGTTCAGCTGCACAGCTGGGTTAGGATGTTACAGAAGTGTCACACCATATTACAGGTGCTTTTTTTAGTCCTCCCACATTGCCTTTGCAATTATATCCCATCTTTCACTTGCACAATTTTGTTCTGCCTGTGAGATAATACCTCCAAGATTTTCTGGATCAATTTCATGTGAAGACTGTGGAACTTGTGAATGGCTGCCTTCAGTGTGATCATAAGGTGTTGTTGCATTGTCATCTGGATCATGGATACAAATGAAATTGTGTAGTGCAGCCATGGCATAGGAAATTTTAGATTGTGTGTGGGTATCATACTCAGGTGCTACAACCATAAGTCTGATGCTTGCAGATGCCAAAAATATGTTCAATGACATTCTGAAGAGAGGCATGCCAAAGATTAAAACACTCCTGATAGCTGGCTGGTCTAATGAACATTTTAGCAAATTGACAATTAATCACAAGAAATAGTGATACCTCTGTCCACTCTGTGCCCATTTCTTGAGGTGGTATTGTACCCCACGATAGGGCACCAACAACACATTACATAAAGGAAAACCAGCATCCCCAAGATAATATGTGCCAGGTGGTATTTCAAAATTTGTCCTGCATGCATCATCAAATACATGGCTGTCAGCTGCACTTCCCATGCAGAAAAAAAATTAACAAAAGAGAAGATTGAACTGGCAAGCAGCAAGGAGATGCAATCTTTCTGACTGCAATGCCAGGCCATGTCAATGAGAGCTACAGAAGCATCTAGCAAGGACCCATCAACTGCCCCATAGTAATTCTTGAAAAATGGGTAGAAGTGAGGATTATTTTTGATCTCATCAGGGATCTCATCTGGAGGGGAGGAGTGACATATGCACTGTAAAACTCCTTTGAGACAACCATGTTCAGAAGTCAATGAAAGCATCTGTAAGTAGATTCAGAATTGAATATTCTCCGAGTGGGCAGTCAAATCTGGTCACTCACTTAGAAATTGTATCTCCACTTTGTTGGAACTGTTCTTGCATTTCCTGTTTTCCATGCCTGTTCAAGCAATACACAAGAAGATTGCAAGTTTGTAACATCATGGGCAATAGTAGCCATTATGCTTGATATCTTCTCATACTTCTGTTTCCTGATTTGATGATTAATCAAGGGCTTATCCTTCCTCTTGGAGAGACTAGCAGTGAGAACCATTGTTGTGAGATGTAGAGACATGATAATCAACAGCTTGTATATATATAGTTGTTACACTGCCTGGCAGGAGCAACAACTCAGCTTGACTGATCAGGCTTTAGCAGGTTTTGGAACTCTCCAAAACCTGTTCCCAGTGTAACCTAGCCTAACCTAACCAGTTACCGAAAGGGCACTAAATACTTTTGCCTTTCCTATCTTGTCAATGATCCCTGAATTTAACAGTAGTGGATATGCATTCTTGACTGTCCACTTGTTCAAGTAACAGTATGTGCTTCTTCAAGTCCTTCTTTGGAAATTGGTACAAAGGATATTGGTAAGATTTGTAATGATTCCAGAGGTCATATACATCCTTTTTTCAACTGTTCATTGAGAAAACTTTCCACCTCTGTTTGTTTCTATGGCAATAATGGATAGACTTTGGACTTCTTTGGCTCAAATCCTTTTGTCAACTCAATCCCACAATCCCAAGGCTTCCACAACAGCACCCACTTAGACTCCTTCTTTTCAAAAACAGATAGATATTCATGATACTTCTTGGGTCTTTTGCAGGTTTCTTGGACTCTGTGAGTTTTCTGTTGCCACTCTGAATACACAAAAATATTTTCTGATTTACCTCCTCCACTTCACTCAACTGATCTTTCTCCGCTGGTATGTCCTCCATCATTACTGAATACTTCTGTACATTTCCCTTTTCCTTCTTCAGTTTTCTCTGCTTTTTGTACTTAGATAAACACATTACATTCCCATGGACATCAGATCATCTGCACATCTCTGCTCTTCCAGTCCACCTTGGGGGTTGTGCTTTATCATTTGTCTGTTCTGTTTTGTTGCACTGATATGTAAGAGTACCTCTTATTATCCTCATACTATCCCTGTCTAGCTTCTATTAAGTCCATTGTTCCCATTGTGTCCGAGTCACCATTCCCCTCACACATCCCCTGTGCTACCTTATAGGGCTTTTCATAATTCTGTGGAATCATGAAAGAAATAAAATGATCTTTGGTTCTATTTGTCACCAGGACCCATGAAACCACTCATCGCTGAGAATCACCTCTTCATCGTGCCCTCCATGTTGCGGCCTGCCTCATGCAACTTGAAGGCACGAATCCCTGTTTTATTATATGAACAGCACTTCACTGTCAAGGAGATCTGTGGTATCCTTGGAATCAAGAAGAGTCTTGTGTATAAAACTTTGAACTTTCACTAAACTTATGGGATCACATACAACCCTCATGCTCATCGAGCTGGCAGGAGATGCTCACTGGAAGTCACTGATATGGCCTTCATCTACAATCTGCTGGAACAATGGCACTGCTCTTATCTTGATGAGCTTCAAACTGAGCTATTCCAACATTGTGGTATCTGGTGTTCAACACCGACACTCCTTCACACACTCTGGCACCTTCACTTCTCTCAGAAGTGTGTTACTGCAAAGGCCATCGAACAAAATGATCTCCAATATTCTGACTTCATGCTCCATATTGGCTGAGAAATTCAGGACCCAACAATGCTGATGTTTATTGACAAGGCTGCAAAAAATGAAAGAACTCATGGGGGAAAACGTGGATGGTCATTGAAAGGATGGAGATGTGTCCAATGGAGGGTCTTTGTTTGTGGGCAGTGGTGGTTGATTCTCCTGGTCCTTACACTTGATGGGATCATTGCCTACGACATAATTCCAGGATCAGTAACATTGAAGTGCTTCCATCAATTTCTCCATGACCATGTTGTAGGAGTGGTCCCATGGCTACAAGTCAATATGCTGAACCTTCTGTTCAACAGATTCCATTGACCAATCCATATCCTGGACCCTGCAGTGTTCTAATTCTGGACAACTGCAATATTCACCACACTGAAGAGATTCAAGAACTTGTTGAAGATCAAGCAGGCAAGCGTGCTCATCTCTTACATCATGAATGACTGAATCCTTTTCTTAGGCTGCAAACTGGTTTTTCTCCCTTCATATTCTCCATACTTGAACCCTACCGAACAAGTGTTTTCTGTCATCAAGTCATATTTGCACCAGTTTTATCAGAATCTTTCCCTTTCAGCTATCGCAGCTGCCAGTAGAAACATCACTGCAGAGAAGGCTTGGGGTTTTTTCTGAGCATCAGGACATATTGCATAAGAGGCTACAGCAGCATGAATATTCTTTGGTATCATTGTACAATTGTATGCATTGTCAGAATTGGAAGTACTTGAGAGTGGTAATAATTCTAAACACTTGGCTACAGAACAAAGTGGACAACAGTTACAATAGCAGCAAGAGGATCTAGAGAGTTGAGCAGGAATTTCACAATATGCACAGAAATTGGAGGAAAGCGGACAGTCTGAGTCAATCCCAGGAACTGAAATCATTGCCAAGTTGATACTCGTCTGGTGAAAGGAGGGCAATAAAATGATCAGAAACCTGCTGTATGCGCTGAATCACTTCACAGAAAAACCACCATGTGTAGTCACATTTGGGGGCATCAGGGTTTTCGGGCATGATAGTGCTCCTGAAGTGTGATGAGCCTCCTCCTTCCCCATTCTCATCCCAACGCTTCTCGAATCAGTACTTTTTTGGGTCAGGAGGAGAACCAGGTGGTGCGTCAGCTGCTTTGCACTTCGAGATCTTGGCTTTGGGTTCTGACCACCATGCCTGTGAACCATTCTTGAGACATATCACATCTCCTGCTGGGATTCCAAGCTGAATCAGGGCTTCATTCTCCACAAGATGAAGGATGTCAGGCCCATAGCCATTGTGCTTTAGGTCCTTTTCATATAAAGATGCATACATGACACCAAGGTTCTTTTTGGCATGCTCAAGGAAGCAAAAGAGCTTAGAAGGTGTATAGACAGCTAGAGAGGGGTTTGAAGGCTGATTTCATGGAGTTGCAGGTCTAACTGGTGTTTCAGGATGTTCTGAAGGGATGCAGCCACCCATAGTGAAGACAAATGTTGACAAAATTGATGAGACATGAGCCAGATCAGAAGAGGATGAAGCTATTGGTACCAAAGATGAAAAACTCTGGCTTTGAGCATGAGGTAGAACAATAGAAGCATTGTAGTTGGCAGGGTCAAAGCACGGCACTATAGGTGGTGTGTTGACAGTTGCCTTCCCATCATACTAGCAGAGCATCAGAAACAGAAGCACTTGTCAGCAATAGAGCTCACCATTCCATGGACCCATTCATCCATCATAAAGGGTGTCAAGGAAATGTGTTGGCTGGTGATATGATCAAGGTAAGTGTAGCTCGAGTCATTGTCATTTCCCCACCTCTTCTCGAGCTTGCCATGCAAATGGGCAAGCTCCTCATCCTTCTTGGTCATACCACTCTCACCTTGGTCCTGATGAATCCACAAGTTTGTATTGTGATGCACAATGAAGCGAGCAGGTTGAGACAAACCTCATTATCACTATCACTTTTGGAGTCAGCATCTTTCTATCAAACAAGTAATGATCAACTTCATACATCTTCTAGAATACACTTACAGCTTTGAAAACATGTTTTACTTCCTCAAGATCCAGCCAGACCATGACTCTCTTGGCCACACACTCAACACATCAAGCAAAACGGACTTCTTGATAAACTTCTTATATTCCTCAACACTCTCAATATTGGTTGCATCTGATTTCCTGCAACAAAAATGGTGAGTAACAGTCATCATACAGGAACATTGGAATAGTGCGAACACTTTTTCATTCCACACTTGATTCTGAACTTTTTTTGTCAACAGCATCATATTTTGTGGCACCACATTCTTTCAGGAGGTTCTTGAGAAAGTTGATGTAGTTGTTGTCAGTTCCTTTGAAGCAATAGTCAAATGCCTTGCTTTTGCTCTCTTTTTTTGCCACCTTCAGAGTTTTTGACTTCTTTGCTATGCTCAAGGTTGATGTAGAGGTAGGAAGAAAAGTATATTGGACTGTAACATCGCATGTATGTAAATGCACAAAAGCATCCAAGTCATTGGGGGATGGTGAGGGAGAAGGGGATGACTCTAACATAATGGAGGAAGATGGAGGGAGACAAGGGACCTGGCCCTTTGGAGTTTGGGGTCCTAACCAAATAGAACCAAAGATCATTTTCATTTTTTCGTGATTCCACAAAATTATGAAAAGCGCTGTAACTCACTTGACAGAATCATGCCATAATCACATGCTCGTGTTTTATTATCCGAGTTGTCATCAGGGTTTGAGTTTTTTTGGAATACCTATGTAACATCACTGTAAGATGTAAATAACAATAAAAAGGTGCAATAATGACATATGTGATGACAACCCCAAGATATAGCTATGCATGTCTAAGACACATTCCCCACAGGTAACAAAATGGCAAGTATTACAACTGGTACAATTGTAATACACATTACAGAGTATTACAACAACAATGTACCGAACACCAAAAATTGTCCAACTCATCCTTTCTATTCTCATACATAGTATTAGTACATATTCTGTTTCATAGGCTAATGTTAACTAAAGTTTGAATGCACATTTTACAGGCTAACTCACAACTTAATTTTGGCTTATTACTCAGATTCTCACAATTCTCACAAACTTATCACACAGCCATTATCAGGATTAGGTGAGGGTCATGACCAGGATTTTGCTTTTTGTTCAGCCCACAGGGTTAGTATTTAATTGCCAAACATTGAGTTTACAGATGTGTGACATTGTTCTGTAATGTGATACAAGACAGATACAGTGTTCCACCACTCCTTGTCACACCACCACTCCTTGTCCCATTGGGCTCTAACTCCCTTAAACCATGCCCTTCTCCCCAACTGTCAGAGAGAAATTTGATCATTAATGGATAGGCTTTATGTATGAAAAAGCTCAATTTT
>QFEU01006138.1:0-17959 GCA_003316345.1 Tricholoma terreum | reverse complement strand
CGCCGACCTGGCAGTATGGGATACCTAGCGGAGATGAATCGAGGCAAGCGCTTTACTGCCCACTCGCTCTGATCATAGCAGTCGATATGGTTCGGATCTCCCAGCAACTTAACGTGAGTGAAATGTTGGTGAAATGGCGGAGGAACAGTGACATGTCACAACGGTCAGCAAAAGTTCCCTTTTTATCGACTGCAGTTATGAGGATGCAGGCCCTGAAACGGTCTCGACTGGCCACGGATGGCTGCTTCGTAACGATGACTTTGTTCTTTGAGTGTATCTCAAGCTGTTTGGTACCGTGACGGAAATCGTGTGGGGAGGAGCTACTACCCTTCCCTCACTGGACCCTCGGAAACAGGTGGGGTGGGTGGTATAATTATTACAGTACAAATTACAAACGGAACTAATCCACAACCAATTCCTTTTCGTCCATGTCCATGTGAGGAGCCAAGTGTATCGCAGAGAAAGCAGATTTGATCTGTGACGAGAGCTCCCTGAGATGCGAGACGACCGCCAAAATTGAGGCAGGGAATGGATCCGGGAGACGAACAAGCGAGTCCGAGGAACGAGAAGAGAAGCTTTGAATCTTCGAACAACTTTTGAAGCCTGTTCGCTTCGCGAGAATCTCGAGAGAATAGCACACGAAAAAGCTCCTTTCCCGTTTTTACGCCAATCGGTTATTCGAGTCATTATTGAGCCTTGGCCCTCAGCCTGTGCCCAAATCTCGTGCCTCGACTCAAGCAAGGCTACTTGATACTCAGCTTTTCCATCTTCGTCCGAGTCTCACCACATCATGCTCTTAGCTCAGATGCAAAAGTCCTGGAAATCGCCAGCGACGCCCTCGAGCTCATTCTATGCGTGCTATCAAATCAAGGAAATATCACAAACGAACGCATCAAAGACGGCGGAACCATACTCCCATCATTCTGTACCACAAGATCAGCTATGGCAGGATATCTCTAGTCTTCCAGCGCAGCCCGCAGTTCACGCCTTCAGCGTCCTTTAAGTCGGCATGGCGCGCACAATACATCTACCAGGAGAAAGCGGAACAGACCAGCGGGGAGGCGGGAAATAGAATACTTGATCCAGTGCGTCAGCATTGTGTTAAATTATTCGGTATCTGACCTCGTCTATCAATACAGTGCCTGGCCCCCATTTTAACACTATTTCATAGAAGAATAATCGATGTGCCAGAGCAGGCAATGCACAGTGATAACATTGCCCAGCTCTTTCTAGAGTTTCAGTTTGCATGTTTACATCGATGTTTTTTGGATATTGTTGATTGAATGACACAACTGCCGCGAAATGAACAAGGAATGTGGATTCGACGGATTATGCATCTATAGGCTTTTAACCGATGTTACTCAGTTTCACTTTTACTCTTACGACCCACGCGAGAACAAATTCTGCACAGATGAGAGACTCACCCTCGTGAATTCGAGAGACGTATTCTCGCTCGGCATTGCATTGAAATCTCATTCGTTCTGTCTGTAGTTTCAAATAAAATTTTTGGTGTCATCATGGTCTTGACTGCCTTCATTAAGGGCATACACACGACTATCGCAAAAAACGAGGACAAGGCCTCAGGTGGGGATGTCAGTTGCTTTTCACCATGTCATGGCCATGATGTTGCTGACGTCTCTTACAGTTTACCTCCCCTGGTTCCTCACTTGGGCAGCAGACGAATCTAAAACTAATATTATCAGGGTACACTTGAAACTGATTATTTTAACTGACTGCTCATATAGTGGTGTCAAAGTTCAGTTCTGCTCTCTAGATGAAGGTAATGGCTACTAATCAGGAAAATGGGGGGACCCTGATATTTCTAGTTAGCAATGATAATTATTTGCAGAATGTTATGTAATGAGATAGCCTGAGATAAACTTATCAGAACACTATCAACATTTCAGTTGATGGTCAACAAATATCAGTATGTAAGAGGGTTAATGGATTTTAGATAGAGCTAAGATAATCCTTGAAAATGGCCCAGAATTCTGGTATCTAGTTGGTCAACAATTATCATCAGTGTCATGTTGACAAATGATGACAAATATATAGACTTATGATAATACCCTAGAAAATAGTGCCCAATTGACTTGAAAATCAGACAACTACTTGATTTTATTAGTTATCCATCTCTGTATGCTCTACCTTCATTATTTAGATGCAATTCAGATGTAAAAAACAGGTTTTAGAGTAGCACAGCCACAACCCCTTCAACTGAACAAAATGCAAAAACCTGTTGATGAGCCCCAAACTTAACCAAATATTAATGTGTGCATTAAGACCATCAAAAATTGAGTGAGCTATATTCTGAGTTAAATAAGTGCATCATAAATAAACAAGTAAAAAAAAGTATAAGTTAAGAATAAGAGTGAGTTGAGTGAATGATTGAGTTGAGTTGAGAGTGAGAAATGAGAAATAGTACTGAAGAAAATATTAATACTCTACTATTTTGGTGTTGAGATTATAAGGCCTGATCTACATCCTGAGATTCAGATATCTAATGGTCAACTCTATCATTCTGGTACTAATGGTGGAACTGGGCATGGTCACCTACAACTACCTAGCATTATCAAGTGATGTATCAGAAAGGCAGTAATGATACCAAAGATTTTGATTATATGGCTATTTATATTTATATCAAACTACAGTTGGTTTCCTGATGCCAGCCAGCCATTATGACAACAATAATAATGGAGACTACAATAATCAAGACAACAATGACCATGAAGACTGCAGAGACAGTGAAGATATTGAAAAAGATGATGGCAAAGATGGTCAAGATGGCAAAGATATTGGAAGGTACAATGATGAAGATTAACGGTGGAGCATTCAGTACATGGAAAGAAAATCAAGAATTTTGTTTTGATGATGGTCTAGTGGACCCTGGTATATGATGAACAAATAGATGATGGATACATGGCTGTGGATGTGCACTTGAACACATTTTGCTGTAGAGTCTTGCTTTGGTTTTATTTTATTGCTGACAATGTTTTTTCAGTGACTGAAGATGCCGAAGATGGTCCCCCAGCTCATGATGCTGGTATAGATTATGGTATGCATGCAGGTTCAATGTTAATATGAACATGATGCCCAACTCAATGTTTTAGATCATGCAGAAGAATTTGAAAGTCATGCATACAACACTGTAAGCTTTGCCTTCCTCATACTGTCACCCATAACATCTCTACATCTAGGCTGACAAGGAGGACAATATCACAAATGTTGTCCAGAAACACCAACATCACAACTGTGCTGTCTAACCACCCACAATCAAACAACTATGGCTCTCTGGGGCTCATGAAAAATGGAGCTTCAAGGGTAAAATGTACAGCTCCATCCACGATACCATGCTGGACATCACCAAAGAAGTCTTGTCCAATGACTATAATGGCCCAAAATTCAATGACCTCCATTGCAAATGGGCTCAGAAGAGAATGTAAGTGGCTGATCTTCGCTGTCAATGGACCAATGGACCTATTATTCAATGCTACCCCACAGGAGGATCCTTAACAGATTGAAATGGCAGGCTCCCAACAATCATGGGACCCATGTGGCACTTGATTGAGATCATTCAGATGATATTGCTATGCCTACATCAGTTAGAAGCTCTGTATTCATGACTGTAGCAGGATAGCATCAGGAAAATCCAACTTTGACTTAAACCTCCTTAAAGTTCCTTAAAATATCCTTATTATGCTTATTGCCCATTAAGTAAAATAAGCATGAAATTAAGCAGAGGACCCTACTTATTTGCTGCTTATTCTCTGGATTTCTCACTTAATTTCCTTATTTTATCCTTGAAATAATTTTACCTACCCAAATAAATTGTTTTAAGGATAAAATAAGGAAATCAAGCAAGAAATAAGGAGAATAAGTAGCAAATAAGTAGGGTCCTCTGCTTAATTTCATGCTTATTTTACTTAATGGGCAATAAGCATAATAAGGATATTTTAAGGAACTTTAAGGAGGTTTAAGTCAAACTTGGATTTTCCTGATGACTCGTGCTCTATAATCCATTCAATTCATTGTCATACTGCACTGCTGGCAACTAATTATCCACCTAATTGTCTACCTAATTAGTAATTTACCCTATATCCAAGCAGAACTGACCACTCCCATGAGATACTATGCATTGCGAGACCAAGCTTTGATAGTGCTCCATAGTGCTATGTAATGGGGGCATCAAACTACATAGGTATCCTAGCAGAACTGACCAGTTCTATGGAATACTATGCATTGCGAGACCAGGCTTTGATAACACTCTATAGTGCTATGTAACAGGGGCATCAAACTACATAAACAAAGTAACGTGCTATACATATTATAATTCTACCGAGCTAAAGAACCATGCTAGCGGCCGTGACTATGACACAATGTAGTGTTATGTAGTCCACACCGACATCCCTGATGACTGATACAATACTCTGCCCTGTCCCCTAAGTTTAACGGCGAGCATGTATCTCTGAAGCATCACCAGACGGTCCAGAGCCTCACGTACATCCTACCTGATGCATCACCACTCTTGTATGACCTCCAATATGACGCAACAATGCTTCACTCCAGCCTTCAAGAAAGTCTATTCTTAAATCCCCTACCATCCTTGTCTAGTAATGCATCGCGTGGGTCACTCCTTTTGCTGGGCACGATTACCAAGATATACTGGTTGCTCAGCAACTGCCCACGAACGAATGTGGACAATGGTGCATGGTCCTCCCTCGAACACCATCACGTGGAAGGTTTGAGGGGATGCCACCAGCGTGGTTCCTTCTTAAATGTCCAAGTGTTCTCTTCCATACCTTTGTATTCCTTCCCACAACTTCTACCGTATTCCTGCCGAGAATGAGGACCAGGAGGAGCACAGGATCCATGTCATCCATCTGCCTCGGTGGTCTGCTACCGCAATACACTGCAGAAGTACCCGATATCGCACTGCGATTACTCTCTACGAATACCAACGATGGGTGAGTGTGTTGGCACCAAAATCGTGGCAAACCGTGACCTAATACGCTCTCGTATCAACAGCGACCCCGACGTGGCCCAAGTTGCATCGCCTTTGGACATCACGATTGGCGACAGTACAGGCCCTGGAAACGTAAGCAAACGACAACGTCGAACCTGAACCGTTGGGAAGAGGAAGAATATGATGCAAGAAGCAGCACGAAAAGCCTTTCTAGAGCAAGATAAATGGACCAGAGACGTGCAGCCTCGCTCTGTCACCTGTGGCGGGTGCCACAAAACGCTTAGGCTGGATAAGCGGAACGGCGCGTACTATTCCAGCCTCTGGTCAAAACATCGAGCCGCATGCCGTTCCATCAAGCGTCTTGAAGGAGGAGGGGGGTTGAAGTCGGGCGAGGACCGCGAGGTAAGCCTTGGATCTGAGCATTGTAAGTGGGACTTCCGGTTACTTACGACCGAACCCCGCAGAAAATATACGGTAACGTGGATCTCACGGAGTTCATCCCTTCGGTGTCGAACAATTACACCTGCAAACCTGAAGGGGGTCAGATGTCCGGTAACCGCAGCACCGGAAGATCCATGGCTTCACATCAAAGCATGTGCGCAGCTTCCTCGCTGCCCCTCGAACTTCCGCATAAGGCCCCTACGCAATGGGTATTCGCTGATGATGTCGTCTCGTATGATGATTTGTGGTCGAATGATGTGTTGTTAGGAGCATTGCGACTCACGTGCCTATCTCGTAGAATGAGAGCAGAACGAGGATAAGGATTGGGAAAGAATTCAATATTGCGTTGGGACCGGGAAATGGAATGAGATTGTACTGTATTAGCATTATCTGGTCGAGGTTGACCATATGTTGCCAGCGCGGCTGGATTGGAATGAAGCTGTCGGTCGTTAACTTCAGTTCTATTGCTACCGGTTTTGCTGTAGGGTTGTATATAAGAATCATCTTGAAAACGGCAAACCGTGACGCGTGACGACCGAGTCTGATTACATAGTATGCTCGTCATGTTTCCATTTGCTAGCCAGGTGGATGCCTCTCAAACTCGAGTCCAATGAAGTATAAACCCAGCGTCCTACATTCCCTATCCAATTGAAATTTATGGTCAGCTTCAAGTTCAGGCCTTCAAGTTGCTTTGGAAGCACTGTACACGTTCAGTACGACCGTTCGTTCGATCGGGACCACGGGCAATACTACTAAGTACACTCGATTCCATCGTATCGGAGACTACACTGTGAATTTTGCATTTCATGCGTGCAAGCTACCTGAATGTGCTAAAGGTAGGGATGTCTCTAATAGGGACTTTCTGTTTCTTCCCATTCCGAGAGCGAGGGGGGCTCGGGCGCACCACTTCAAAGTATTTGATCTGACAAAGTTAAGGAACTGATTAGTGGTTCAAGGATATGGCTCGGACCCCCTTACCCAACGCATCATTATGTCCGCTGGCAATTTGGGTAACGTCTCGCTAAGGTTTTCTTGGACGACTACGAGAGGCGCCGCTATATCGAGGATATCGTGATAATCGTGCCGAGCCGCATAACCCAGAATATGAGGTGCAAGTTTGGGCACCAATTTTCTGAAAATATGGTCCGTGAGTTGGGAACTATGTCAGGACTCGGTGATTAGGATTGTACTTCATATAAATCTTGCAGATGTTCATTGCGGCAAACACCTGGTATTTCTCAGCTGCTTCAGCAAGAAGTGCGAGAACATCAAATTTCATCGACTCGACGTCAGGATGACGTTCCGGATAACAGAATCGGAACAAAAATTCGAGAGTAACAGCAGTCTCCGTGAGAGGAACGATCTCGCCCCGCGCGTCGGTCCCTGGTGGAGCGAATCCTGCAGCACAAACCTCCAGGTTTACCTTGTGCAGGTGAAAGAGAACACCGTCACTTGACTGAAATATGACATCCGAATCGGTCCCACAGGCTGTGGCCACTTGAGTTGTCAACTCCCAAACTGTCGAGAGGTGTACCACCTACAGCGTTGGGAGACTCTATGATTTGACTCGTGTGTTGCCGTAAAGCTGCGGGATAGCATGAGACAATTGACGTCCAAAGGAGAAATAAACTGCCTTGGTGGGGTCATGTGGGATATATCCATTGTGTCTTTGGATAAGGAACTGACGACAGGTACACGTTTGATGTGTTCCACCACCCGTGTGCGCCACGAAGAAAAAGTACCCGGTGGGACATGGCGACAGAATGTGAATGTGGCGTCAAGGTCTGCAAGTGCCCCGAGCCCCGCCCCTAGCCTGTGCAAGAGGCGGTTCACATCGGCTTCGACATTCCCCCCTCGACCACACAGTGAACAAGTCATCTGAGCGATCGATGATATACTCGTAGTATAGTAAGAAGACGCCCAGGTGTTGTAATACGAAATTGCCTCCCGCACAACGTTTTGCCATACTTCATGATACAGAACCTACAAAGGTGAATGAAAATTCGGCCACCCTCGATGAAAACGATCTTCCATACCCACCGCACCCGGTAGTCAGGAGGCAGGCGAAGTATCAATTCGCGCAGAGGTGTTTCAAGCACAACTAATGGAGCCGCCATGTCAATTATGTCATCATATGCATGTTCAGCGGCGTATATCAAGACTTCGAGGGCTTGTTGTGGAAGTGTATCTCTATTTTTGATTGGCATTCAAAGCGTCAAAGCCAAGAAATCCTGGCACGCACCGCATACGAATCTTACAGACGTTGATCGCAGCATATAGTTTGTATTTCTCCGCGGCCTCAGCCAAACTACTGAGAATGTGGAATTCCAGCTTCTCTAGATCAGGATGCCGTTCTGGATAACAAAACCGAAAGAGCAGGTCTAGTGTAGCGGCGGACTCCGGGAGCATCACGACGTCATCGTCACCTTGCAGGCCACATTCCCAAGATCCGAGGCAGATGGTTAGATTTTCCCTGTGCAGGAGAAAGGAAACGTCATCGCAGGACCTGATTTTAAGGTCGGAGTCAGCCGCACAGACTAACGATGATTTCGATTAATTACTAGCAGATACGAGATTTGATCGCTTACAGCGCTGCGAGACTCGAGGAATGGCGGGTGACATTGAATTTCTGGAGGCTGGCGGAGCGAGTTGTCCCTCGTGGGCATGGAGATGGAATAACAAGCGCTCAGTGGAAAGTTGAGACTTCAAGGAGGCGTTAATGGTAATGGTAACAATTACATAAGGAGAATGAGGAGCTGTCGGCAATCTAACTTGAAACCATTTGGTAACCGTTAAACCTCCTGACAGCGCTGACTCGGACAATGTACATACAATCTACAGCATCGTCCCCTCCATTTCGACAATCGATGTTTCATCAAGTCCTCCTTTGCTTTCAAATCGCCCGATTATAACTCTGCGGGCCGCGATTAGAAACCATCTCCAACACACGGAAGAGCATGAAGCGATAGCTAGCATGCGGTCGCCCGAGGATCGGAGGTCTACGCACAAGAATAACCTCGCAAGGGAGAGGACTATAGACCAGTGCATCATACCGCAGTGCCGACACCCTACTTGTCTTCTTATCACCGACCCAGATATGTGCAACCTGCCTTGCTCACCTTCAGGCCGCGAGTACCGAAGTCTGTGGGCCAAATGAATCATACACTTGTGGCGCCTCGACCCCACATCTGGAGTCAGACCCTTTTCAGGTGGGAACCTTACGATTAGGATCACCAATTATTCGTGTTTTCGGGGTGATTCTGCTTGATGATACGTGGGTACTTATTTAGGAGTCGGGACCCTCACCTGCCTCCATACTATGCTTCTTCCCGGTGACCTGCCCACCCAAACTACAATGTATGCTTTCGAAGGCAGAACTTCACACATTTAGTTTCACATGGTCGTCTCCTAATCCGATCGTTCATATATTTGCCTTGTCATGTTACGTTCCCTAGCGCTCTTAGAGCCAGATCCGCCGCCAAGTGCTTCCTGTCAGGGTACTTAACCCTGCAGGCAGAAGCCCAGCAATGATTCCTTCAAGCCTCAAGTAAACCTCTACTTGTGTATGTACGGTCGTCAAGGTCTTCGTCAAATCGATGTCTTACAAGTCCAGTCCGGCCGCTCGCCCACGTTCTGCTCTAACAATGCCGCCACTGAGCAAAAGAATTCTCAGGTGGCCCCTGCATACTTCTCATTCCTTTCGGTGTGAGCCATCCGTTTATACCGATGTATTGCACCGCGTACTACTTACGTTCCTCAGTCGTTCAATGGTGACCAAGAATCTAACAATCGAGCCTTGCTTCTACATCAAGACGTCTGGACGACTCTCGAGTCTCCTGTTGACATCGGAACTTGACAATGGTCTTGATTCAAGGTTTGTGACCTTGGCAGACATCGAGCCTACCAGTTCGCATGCAAGTTTTGATTCGTTTGCTACTGAGCATTTGACTGAGCAAATTGCTATGTCAGATGTAGGCCTGATGCTTCCATTCCATCACTTCGTGATTTACGTCATTTTTGCTTCTAAATCAGGGTCAGATTGATGAATGGATGACCCGAGGCGCATCGGGTTCACTCACAGGGACACGGGTGGTCGCTCCAATTTTCCGGGGAAAGGCTCGATCTGGGTGTTCAGACAAAATTTGGGCGTACGAACAGGAGTCTGGACAAATTTTTGAGGAAATTGGCTAACCTAGAGTCAATCCGAACAGGAATTGACCAAATGTGGGTAGGTAGGACCATACCACAAAAGGAAGCTAGTGGTTCCGAAGAAGACAATCGATCCGACTCGGGTGGGATGAAGTTCTGAAGCGTTCTTCGGATCCATGCAACACGTGTGATGGACTATTTTCGTTGTTCGGTTCAACTTCTTTTCTGGCTTGTGCACTACTTCCACTCATTCCTTTATCCCTCTCAGTCCTCCCGCCATGCTTGCCCTAACGTTCATTACACTCTCGCTTTCATTCGTGGTCTATGCCTTCCCAGCCGAAAAACGCGCACCAGCACAAGTCGTCACCTCGTGTACTGTCCCCAACACAATCGCACTAACTTTCGTGAGTTATGGCTGTTGAATCAAGTTGTACTACAAACTGACAAACCCTCATCTTTAGGATGATGGTCCATACCAGTACTTGTGAGTAGTCTTTCACCCGGCTGGGATGAAACCCGTCTCAGGCTGATGCACCATTCTCCCTTCTAAAGGGACGATGTCAGCAACACTCTTCTAAATGCCGGCGCAAAGGGCACCTTTTTCTTCAGTACGTCTGCCATCTTCTCTTTAGCTGTCCTTTTGTTGATGCCCACTTAGACGGCAACAATTGTAAGCCTCTCCATCCCGGGAGTAAGCATGGCGTCGGTTGACCCAACCATGTTCGCCTGCCTACAGATGATTGCATCTACAACGAAGCCGGGGCCGAGCGCGTCAAGAGCGTGTACGACGCGGGCCATCAGATAGCCTCGCACACATGGAGGCATGCGCACCTACCCACCCTCACTTGGGATCAAAGTCAGTAAATATCGCCCCCTCGTATACAAGCTCCTGCTAACTATCATTAAGAGCACGATGAATTCTGGCGGGTCGAACGTGAGTTATCTCGCCTCGTAATTCTAGGAAACAATCTGTTGAATCTGGTCAAATAGAGGCACTGCAGAAGATTGCGGGCGTTGTCCCGGCGTTCATGCGTCCCCGTATGTCATGTATATCATATCCTTATCCTTTGACACTCATCTCTCCAACAGCTTACGGCGAATACGATGACCAAGTACTCGAGGTCGCTGGTATACGTGGACAGACCGTCGTCATGTGGGACTTCGAGTGCGGCTTATTCCTCCCCCAACCCGGTTAGCTATGTCGCTGATGACTCGTTCTGAAGCTCGGGTGACTCCACCGGCGCTTCTGTCGCGGAAAGCAAGAGCAGATATGATGACGTTGTGAGGAGACACCCCTCCACCCTCCTGGCCCTCAACCACGAGGTCTATGGTAAGCGACCGTTTGACTTGGTCTCTCGATGAAGACTAAGTCGCCTTTACTACAGAAACCACAGCGTGAGCCTCTTAATTCCGAACATGTCAAGAGTCATTCATAGTTTTTTTTTTGGCCTGGTAGTCATCAGGTCCTTCCGTATGCTATCGAGGTCCTTCAAGGTGCCGGCTACAGGCTGGTTACGCTAGCTGAATGCCTAGGGCAGCAGCCCTATCAGAGCGTTGGATCCCCCGGAGTACGCGACGTGAGTTTCCCGATCCTGCCGTTGGCCTGCTTCTCTTCATTCACTCATGATTCATTCTCCAAACTATAGGCCTCGTGGACATGTTAATTGGACTTTTACATGGACTTTTCAATATCTGACTACCGGTACTTTATGCAATCTTTTAACCACAATTCACCTACACTCTTTACTGCTACGCTCATTTACAGACTTTTACTACTTAGGGGATTCGGGCTGACTACATATTGTACTGACTGCTTTGACTGTAATGCTCTTCAATTGGAATTGGTTCTCCGTTCTCTCTTTGTCAGCGGGCATAATGGACGCTCAGTTGATGCTACCCAGAGGATTTTTGATCAACACCTGTGCCATTGCGTTGCTACATAGCATCTCGACCTCAGCGAAACTAACTAGTCGTACCGATCCGATCCTCGCAACATCCCGGTTGCGCCCAGTACCACAAGACGGTTGGATCTCGTTCATTCCTCAACTAATATTACGCACTCGGGTTCTCAACCAACCTCTTCTTCGTTGTTGTCCCCGAGTCCCCAGTTGGGCCCCCCCCCCTCTTTCTCTTTTTTGCCAGAGTGGTGGCAAGTGGCTTTTCGGATTTTCCGTTATCCTCTTTTGCAATTGAATAGGAGCGATCACACAAAGTTTACATGACTCACCTGTTTTTGGTACATCTGTCTGGGCCAACACCTCTGAAGCTAAGTGGGGGTTGATTAATTATTCAGAAATAATAGTGAGTGTCTAGTACACACCTCTGGCATCCGTGGTACCCCCGCCTTTTGGCGGATCCAAGCCCGTCTTATCATATCCCCCACGACCACGTCGCACCACAGCAGCTGCAGCAACGTCCGCACCCCGAGGACTCCTTTCCTGGGTAGCTACAGGACCATGCGTTTGAGTATCTGCTACAGGGTAAGCGATAGCAGGAGATATAGAGAGGGCGAGGAGAATAAGAGCAGCAGAGTAACGCATGATGATAAATTCAACGGGAATCAGATTTTGGGTATGCGGGATTGGATAGATAATTGGTACAAGAGTGCAGACGATGTGACGCAAAGACCAGCTCTGCCTGTGGGACGGACTTGAGGTCCAAGGCCGCTATATATACCACCTCTCACAACTCAGAACCTGATCCTGAATGGGACCGTGCCGTGTAACTACTACTACTACTGTTACTTCTACTGATCATGATGCGTAATTAATGCTCTTCGCAACAATGATGCGCATATATGATATTGGGCTGGACATTGCAAATATCTGACTTTTGAAAATCAAAAATCTACAGCCTTCCACAGTGAGTTTCGGACCTCTATAAAATTTTCCCGTTTGTATTTTGACATTATATCTACTTATGAATTTTATTTTTCGTTATCGTAGGTTGAGGCATGGTCCATGGTCCAGGTGTGGAAGGTGCAAAAGATCCGCGATATGCAAATCCCGGTCACCGCGCATCACGGTCGAATTTTGCCGGTATTTGTCACTCCCTCTTTTGTCACGTCAAAGATCCACAGTGCCACTCAGGGGGCGTTCACCGGAAGAATCCGTGATATCAACTGGTAGCTGAGGGTGAACGATCGCGTTTTGGGGTCCCAGTCCTGATCGGGTTATCTCAGTGATTACATATGCATCATCATGATTATCGACACCCTCGATTGTGATAAGCTGTACAAAAGCTGTAGACACATGTCCATCCCTCTTTTCTTCCCTTCCCCCACTGTGATCCTGCAATGTCTATACCTCCTCACAATTCTCCTGCCCAACAAGCACCAACAGTCACCTACATCCTTACTGATGGGAAGCAGCTCATACTGACTATTCACAAGGATCCTCTTTCTGGAAAGGACATGGTAAACTGTGATCTCTGCAACACTCCAATTACTCTTTGTGCAAGGGGGGACTTGACATACTTTGGGAGTCACAGAATGTCCAGAAAGTGTGTTAGAGTACAATCAGATCTACAGCAGCAAGTTAACCAGGAAGAGATTCAAACAATGCTAGCCAGGAGATCACTTGGACTGCAGACTTCTAGCTCAAGTAGTGAGTACTCTTTCTTTATGTTTCTGACTGATCTCATTGCATGTCAGCATCAAGTACCAGTGCTCTCTCTAGTGGGGCTCAATCTCAGTCTCCCATATATCTATCCACCTTGACTCCTGTTATATCTGGAGTTGTAACACCTATTGCTAATGCTTCTGGAGATTTCTATCAGCATCCTGGGACATTCTCTCCTGGCCTTCCTCCCAGTGATGATGTCTCTGTTACTTCAGAGAGTGATCTCTCTGGTTCTTTAGCTAGTCTTCACCTTTCATCTCCTGCTTCAGAACAATATCAGGAAGCTAGATGGAGATGAGGAGGTAGAGTGTTACCTGTGCAGATCTCCAAAGAAATTGAAGCTTAGAGACATGAGAAAACATGTGGGGAAACATGTACTTCTTGCTCTCAGGGGCATGGATGAAGCCTCATCACTTAAACCTGACATGCATGTTGGTGTTGAACCCTGTGGATGGTGTGGAAGAGAGGGATGCAAGATGCAGTTAATTTCAACAGGAAATTCCTTTTCCATTTTGTCAAGCTGCCCATATCATTATGCCAAGATGTCCTATGCAAGAGCCTTGCAACCAACTAAAGCCTCACCATGCACTAATGTACCAATTCACTGTCCAATCTGCCCCACAAGCCTGTCTGGCCAGCCTAGGACAATTTGGAAATACAATGCCATGTATCACTTTGCAACTGAACACCAACCAGCAGATAAGGAGGGAGTTCCTGAAATCCCACCATCATTCCTTGTTGAATCCTTCTTAACTTCATTTGAAGAGAAGCTGATGGGAGTTCAGCAGGAAATCACCTTGAGCTGGAGAGAGGACAATAATATTCCAGATACAGATGGTATAGAAGAGATCAAGGCATCTGAAGCTAGTAAGAGAGAACGAGCTGAGTCTGTAGTTAGTACACAGCCCCTCAAGAAGCAGCCTCGTGTTTCATAGTCAAATAGATGTTATAGAGTCTCAATTCAAACGCAATGCTAAGGTGATCGACGATGCGTATGTAATCACTGAGATAACCCGATCAGGACTGGGACCCCAAAACGCGATCGTTCACCCTCAGCTACCAGTTGATATCACAGATTCTTCCGGTGAACGCCCCCTGGTGCCACTCCTGTCTGTGAGGTCTGCGTAATTTCCATCCACGTTGTTGTTGAGATAGCAGTTGTCATATGTATACACTAGGGTGAATTTCGTGCATTTCGAGGTCTTGCTTTGCATCCACCTGCAATTCTCTCATTCAGTAAGGCACTTATTCATGCCTGAGTTTTGTTGAAACCAGGAAACGAAGATAAACGTACTGTCGTAATTGAAATTCACACGGATCAGTTGCACATGGCTATCATAAATGCCTTATATGTACATGTCTTGGCAGGCTTGTGCCTTCGCAACGTTCGTCGGCACTGCTCCGAAGCATCAGTTTTATCTTGAAGCTTGAAGCTTGAGGTTCGCTCTCACACGTAACAACTATTCTTCATCATGGCTCGCTAGTATCTGTAGTTACGCTCACTGGCAGATAATTTCCACCTCGTTAAATGAGATCGGCGTAAACGTGATCTCTATCGAGCACTCTATGTCCTCAGCTTCCTCCTCCATTTCCACGTCCACACTCTGCTTCAAGAAGCTCCCATAAAATCCCCCCACCTCTCATCCCTCTGCTGCAGGTCCAAACTACAGATCCCGCCTACAATCATGTGTATGCCGACCACATCATAAGCAACTGGATAGATTCCGAGCCCGCCCCGAATTATTCTAACCTGCCTGCAGTAGGAATGCTCCGAGCTCTAACTCTCTTCACCGGTACAACTGACGAGGAAGACTTTTATATCATGAAGCTCGGATCGAACTATGTGGCGTGGAACTGCTTCAGCTCATGTTGCCCACCCTCTCGAATGCAGGGACCATCCTCCACATCACCAACTCGCTCGAGATTTTCCACATTCATCCACAGGTCCACACGCTCCTCCTTGCTCAGCACGAAAAGGTCACTCCTGACTATTGCAACAAAATCCGGCCCTGGCTCATAGGCGATAGCTCGGCAACGCCTGAAGGGAAATAGGCATCCGAGGGCATCGAACATGATCCCACTCTCCAGCTGCCGACCGAACTCTTTGGGTCCAGTGCAGCGCAGAGCTCTCTAATGCAGAGTCTGGACACATTCCTTCGTGTGGATGACTATGATGATCATAATCCAAATCCAACATTCATTCAGCGCATGCGTCTATATGCCTCATAGGCACCGTGTTTTCCTCGAGTATCTTCAAGTTCTTGAACTTGGTGTCCCACAGCCGTTGCGCGGGGTGGTAAGCACAGAAAAAAGATAGGCGTTGGTAGGGCGTTGTTAGAGGCATATAAAGATGGCGTACATGCTTATAGGGAATTCAGGGACTCGCATATGATTGTCGTCAAGCTGTGCATTATTGGGCTTGGAAGCAGAACAATACTGGTGATCGCAGGATTGGTGGTACGGCTTGTGGGAGGCGATTCGGCCCGATTTTTGAAGGGAAATAGGGACCGGATTCTTCCTCGAGTTTGTCATTGGAGGGTTGGGGTGGCATCTCAACCCAATGTTGTACCATCTGCACTCCTTCCACTCCTTCCTTCATCCCCCTCGGTCCTCCGCCGTGCTTGTCCTAGCTTTCTTCGCACTCTCGCTTTCATTCGTGGCCCATAATTTCCCAGCCGAAAAACGCGCAAAAGCGCAAGTCGTCACCTACTGTTCCCAACACCGTCGCACCAACTTTCGTGAGTTATGACTGTTGGATCAGGTCTTACAAACCGACAAACCCCCGTCCCCAGGATGTCATTCCAGTCCTCTACCCGAATAAGGATGAAACTCTCAGGCTGATGCACCATTCGCGTTTATAAAGGTACAATGTCAGCAACGCTCTCCTAAATGCCGGTGCAAAGGGCACCTTTTCTGCCATCATTTCTTGAGCTGTCCTTTGTTGATGCCCACTCAGATCATCAGGTGGCAACAACTGTAAGCCTTTCCATTCCGGGAGCAAACAGGGCGTCGGTCGACACACCCGCCTACATATGATTGGATTTACAACGAAGACGAGCCCGTACGATGCGGGCCATCAGATAGCCACGTCCCCACCCTCCATTGGGGTCAAAGGCGGGTCGAATGTGAGTCATCTCTATCTAAATTGTGGGAAACACCCTGAACCTCGAGGCGCTGCAGAAAATTGCGGGCATTGTCCCGGCGTTCATGTGTCCGCGTATGCCATATATCTCATATCTCTATCCTATGACACTCATCTCTCCAATAGCTTACGGCGAATACGATGACCAAATACTGGAGGTTGTTGATATACGTGGACAGACCGTCGTCATCATGGCTTATTCTTCCCCCAACCCGGTTAGCTTTGTTACCGATGACTCGTTCTCAAGCTCGGGTGATTTCACCGGCCCGTCTGTCACGGTTGTAGAGAGCAAGAGCATATATGACGACGTCGTGAGGATACGCCCTTCTACCCTCCTGGCGCTCAACAACGAGGTCCATGGTAAGACTCCGTTTGCCTGTGTCTCTCGATGGAGATGCTTCTGCAGAAATCACGGTGTAAGCCCTTTTAGTTCCAAACGTGCTAAGAGTCTCTCATATTTTGATTTTGGTTTGGTAGTTATCGGTCCTTCCGCATGCTCTCCAGGTCCTTCAACGTGCCGGCCACAGGCTGGTTATGCTCTCTGAGTGCCTCGGGCGGTAGCCATATCAGCGCGTTAGATTCCCCGGAGTGCGCGACGTGAGTTTCTGCTGTTCGCCTTGTCTTCATTCACTCATGATTCGTGGACATTGTCAACATGGACTTTTCTATATATGAATACTGGTACTTATACAATTTTTTAACCAACTACACCGTTCACTGCTACACTCATTTACAGACCTTGACTACTTAAGGGATTCAAGGTGACTCTATACTGTACTGATTGCTTCATACGATCAATTGTAATGGACAACCTTTACTTCATTCTCCGTTCTCTCTTGTCAATGGGGATAATGGATACTCGGTTGATGCTGTACCCAGGCTCAGAGTCTTGATCAACACTTGCATCACTGCGTTGTAGCTATACTATCTCGACCTTAACAAGATCAGCTGGCTGTATCTACTAGTATCCTCTTCCTGCAACACCCCAGTACCACAAGATGCTTGAACCCCCTCCCTGCGCACTCAACACAATCTCCACTTGTAATTCCCTTTCTTTCCGGCGTCAAATGACTTTCCGTATTTTCCGTCATCCAATTCTGGAATTGGAGAGAAGTGATCACACAAAGTTTGCTACACGGGTTTCTGGTACATTGAGATGCCCTTTCTGGACCGGCACCGTATCAGACTCTAAAGTTGATTAAATTGTTCAGAAATAATAGCATTCAGAGTGGGCTAGCACGCACGGTGTACCACCTGCGGGGATCGTCCCCAATCTTATGGAGAGCGGAGGGAACATCCGGCTACATCCGGCCACTGACTTTGCCACTGTCCCTGCGGCACTGCCCATACTATACATCATCGCGATATCGATATCAACTCATAACTCATAACTCAGAACCTGATCCTGACCATGATGGGTGCTTAGCGCTTTCCATAGCAATGACTGTACATAATATGCATCCCAAGCTCAGTCAGCGCAGAGGTGTTCCGACGAAGTAGGTAGGATACGATCTTTGAATCAAGTAACTGGCTATGCATTGGCATGATCGATCGATAGTAGCATTTATCAGGTTCTGATTCATGAGCTGCTATTATGTGTTTGATTGTATTGATGATTTGATATCGTGATTGGGGTCTCCAATA
>QFEU01006135.1:19712-32347 GCA_003316345.1 Tricholoma terreum | reverse complement strand
AAGCCCTGATGTCAGTGCAACTTCCCCATCCCCGTCCCAGTCCCTGTTCCTGATTGCCGTCCCAGTCCCCGTTCCTGATTGCCGTCCCCGTCCCCATTCCCGTTCCCATTCCCGTTCCCGTGTCCGATTGCCATCCCCATCCCCGTTCCTGTCCCCCCGCTCCCATCCCTGTCCCCCTGCTCCTGTCCCCGTTCCTGTTCCCATCACCCTCCCCTGCAGTTGCATTTCAAACATTACTGATGTCTGTACTATGTTCTTAATGCATGTCTATCTGTATGGTACACCAAGATAGTCATTGGTTAATTAATAGAGTATGTACAAATATATAGCTAGTTTAGTTCGACGGCATACATTGAAACAGATATACAATGTGTGGCAATAGTATGCATAGGTTAATATTGCCCATTCCCATGTCTGTGCCCAATGGCGATGCCCTGTTCCCATGGCCGCTCCCATGGCCACTCCCATGGCCGCTCCCGTGGCCACTCCTGTGGCTGCTCCCATGGCCATTCCTGTGGCCGCATCCGTGTCCGTGGCCATGTCTGTGCCGTTGCGTTTCAAACATTGCTAATGCACATCTATTGTAAGGTATCATAATCAGTGTACAATGTAGTCATTGGTTAATATAGTATGTATGGACATCTAGTGACTTTATATAGTGAGTTCGACAGCATCCATCGAACCCGTATCATTCGATACAATGTATGTGTTCGATAGGTCGTGTCATTCAATACAATGTAGCTTACCTATGTGATCTACGTCATTTATGTACGGTGTATATATATTTTACACTAATGTCTCAGAGTTGGGTTGAGCCCCGACTCTCCACTTGCCGAGGTACAGCTCTATGTACCTCTCAACACTCCCCCTCAAGCGGAGGACAGTCCCAGAGACTTCATATGAGTATCTTGAGTCTTCTTGGGTAAGGCTTTAGTTAATATATCTGCTGTCATTTGTGCCGTTGGTAAATATTCAGTAACTATAGTTTTGTTACTGATTTGATCACGGATATAGTGATGCTTAATATCAAAATGTTTAGTCCTCTTATGATAACGCAGATTTTCGGCTATAGCTAATGAGCCTAAATTATCACCATATACGAGAGTTGGTTCCCTCTGTGGATAACCAATCTCGGCATACAGATTGCACAGCCATGTGGCTTCACACGCCGCATCCGAAAGACATACATATTCAGCTTCAGTAGTGGATAAGGATACAATATTTTGCTTTTTGGATCCCCATGTGATCGCACCTCCGGCAGAAATAAATGTATAGCCGGATACTGATGTATGATGTTGGTCGTTTGCCGCTCCCACTGGTGGGGAAAAACAACAAACTGATTGATCGAGGGGGTTGTTAGCTCAAAGGGTCTCGGTTACTCCCTTCAATGAATGTGCGCGACGTGTGACACGTAAGTGCGACTGGTTCTGGTCGGTGGTGTAGTCAATTAGCATAGTTAGCGCGATAGGGCTGGGGATGTGCGATCAAGTTTGACAGGTTATAATACGTAGCTGGGTCGTCGGGTCGACCGTTCTCTAACGAGGATGTTGGTGCTGCGCGGATCACAGCAGTCACAAAGGGGCATAGTCGTAATGGGCGATAGTGTCGAAGGCTTTCTTTGAGCTGTTTACTCTGAACTAGTACTGAACTGTGGTCGAAAGGGGGGAACTGAACTGTTTTATTGTGGTATGTACGATGGGCTTTTATAGAAGTCAGAGAAATAGAAAGTAATAAAGCTGAAATAATATGAAAGGAATATAATGAATAAAACAAGACTAGACACTGCCTTTCCTTGCTACCCCGAGTATGCGACCCTCATGTAGACACTGCTTTCAGTACTACCAACCACTAAGGACCAAGTGGAGTAGTGGGGCGTTTGATCGGATTGTTTGATGCGCCCGCTGCCATGGACTATGATGTGACCCGGTCACAAAGTTGCAGAAGGAGGTCGCAGGCGTTGAAGACAGTTAGGTGGGGGATGTTGTAGGAATGTTAGAAGGTTATGATACTGAAATTACTCAATATCGCATTTTCCGCGGCCAGGTGGTGTAGGGACCCATCATCTCTCCTCTTCACTTGATACCTTGACCGCCCTCGGTCATACCATAGAGAACTGCAGCGACTTTCGCACAGCCACTCGTGGGACTTCCAACAAGTCATGCGACACCTGTGACCACAGTGAGAACTGTGACCGATTACGCACCCAGCGCGATCCTTGTTTGAGAAGATACTCGGCTGATGTAGCAGCAGAGGGGGTCGGACTTCGTAAAATGCTAGCCAGTGTGTTTGTGTGACCTGTCTCCAGACGTAATAGAGCTGTTTGAGGGGGTGATGGAAAACTGAGCGACAGGTCGGACAAAGATGACAAATGACTATCGGTGGGGTAAATGGGCGTTGCTCTAAGATGTACTGGAACCCCTGGACGGTGAAAATCGGGATCAATGGTATTTGTATCTGCCCAGAAGTCATCTGGGACAGGTAGCTGCGACTGTCTGGGTGTAGGTGGAGGAGTCTGTGGTTGCGGAGGAATTATCAAGGCATTGGGGATTGTGCCAAGAGGGGTCAAACTAGGAATGGGCGTGGGTGCCAAGGTAGCAATGAGCGTGGATGGTTGACCAGATGGAGTGGAAATAACTGTGAACGTCTGGAGAGATATATCTGATGAGGAAGGGGAAGGCAGATTATGATGACAATGATGGCAAAGCTGAAAGGGAAAGCAGAAAACGTCCCTGCTTGCTTGACGGTTAAGGTGGATGATTACTGCCAGTGCTATCACAATGCTAGTGGCTATCATGGCAAAGCCCATGGCCAGAGAGTCGTTGATAGAGTTGTCCATTTGTGGGCATGATGAGGGGTAGTGTGAAATAAGGAGGGACTTGTCAGAGGGTGGAAGGAAAAATAGGAACACAATCCGTTTTAAATAAAACGTAAAGCAGGTGTGGAAACAGCAAGGCAGGGTCAGAGTTAGGGACCGTGCCAGTGGCAGATGGAACTGAAGAGGCGTTTGAATTGATTAGCCTAGACCCAGGGTGAGCCATAGTAGGGTCTGAAAGGAGTGTACTGCCAAGCTATAACGCGTTTCTGGAGAATGAGGCCAAGGTCTGCTAGGACCCAACCCAGCAGTCGACAGTAGCAGTAGAGCTGAGGTGATAGGGATATCGTGAAATAATGAGAGGGAACTGCCGGTGGCAGTGTATTGCCCAGGAAGGAAAAAGCGGGCACTAAACTGGAAATTAAGGTACTGATAAAGATAGTTAGACCAGGGCAGCATTAGAGCTAAGGAGAATGATTGTAAACAGTCTGTGTATGAGTGATATATATTATGTAAATAAAAAGGAATAAGGAATGTAGCATCATTGCGACTCATGAATATCGCTTGCGATGTGTCACTAGGCGATGCGACATGTAATGCGATCTGCGATTTGCGACCTGGATCGATAAAGTCTTGGTTGGTCAGGTGCGACGTTGTTGCGGATGCAGGGCGATCGTGCTGGGATGGTTGGAAGGTAATTGGATATTGGTTTGATGCTATGTGTGTGGTTTTGGGTAGTAGGCTCTGTGATTGCGTCGTGTGGCCACTTGGACCACCGGTCAATTGCGTAATCCGGTGAATAAACAAACTCGAACTGTGAGAATTACGCCTTCTGAAATTTTCTTCGTCCTTGCCACTCTCTTTTACTCATCGCTACTATCATCCTCCTTTTCTTTTGACATGATGCACTCTATCCTTGCAACCACCGTTCTCGCCTCCATCGCCGATCTCATGAAGTGCCTTCCTGCGCACCCCGCCGAAGCAGCCGATTATGAGGACTGGGGGAAGCGCTTTGTGAAGTTTTGGGTGTGTCGCTTGCCCGTCTTATCCTGTTTTTGTTGCCAAATGACTGGTTGGCTGTTGCGTCTAGGGTAAGCTACTCTTCGCTGGTGTCGACGAGACACATGCCGAAGCGAAAGCCCTCCTGGAGGAGGCCCAGGCTTCATTTGCAAACGTTCAAGAGAGCGACTGGCTTGCATGGGGTGTGATCCTCCTCCCCCACCTATCCGAAGAAGCGGTCCGTGTCGCACGCTCCAAGAATTGACAACGCCGTCTCAAGGCCTTGACACAAGCGTTTATGGAGGATGCAATCACCGAGGCAGACTATCTTGCGAAAATGACGGAGATTGAGCAGGAACAGGAGGAGGCGGCAGGGATGATGGCTGTGGATAGCCCAGTGCCAGCTACGAAGGAGTCGGCGAAGGAGGATATGGTGGAAGGAAAGGACATGGAGACGCTGTTGTGGCCTACCAGTCGAATCAAGCGCAAGATGGGTGGGGACGATGACGAGATGGATCTGGTGACATCGATGAAGGGAGCGGAGGATCGTGCTGGGGAAGGACTAGAGGTGGGTGGCACAGGGCGTCGCGACCCTCGGATTCCCATGATGACCGTTCCGAGGAGGGGTTTGACGAAGCCAATGCGCAAGTTTGTGGATGTGAAGGCGCCAGTGAGTAGTTGTCGAATTGCCTACTACGTCGTGTTTAACATTGGTGTAGTGCGATCACTGCAAAGGGGGTGACAAGGCCAAGGATTGCAAGCCGATAGATGGACAGCCAAAATGTACAAGGTGCAAGGACCAGAAGAAGGGATGCCTCTGGGATGGGGCGCCGCATGCTCTTTTGGGCGAACCTGAGGCAAAGGCAAAGGCAAAGGCACCGGCGAGGGCGAAGGGAAAGGCAAAGGCAAAGGTGCGCTCTCCATCAGAGGCGGCGTCTGTTGAGGAGGGGCCCTCATTGTGTCCTAGCCAGGCTGTGGCGAGGGTAAAAGGTACGTCGAAAGTATTTGTTTTCTGTTGCTGTGTCTTACTGATATAGAACCTGTGTTCTTCATAGGTCGAACTCCGGCTCGACTCGAAACGAAGACCATCGTCAACGTGGAGCCCCCGAAGAAGAAGATCCGGCTATTGTTAACGTCGGAGGCGACCGACATGGCGGAGTATGAAGAGATTTGGGGCCGAGCGGTTGCGAGTCGCTGGGCGGATGCGAATCCTCCAGCGCCAGGACTCCCATCTCCGGGCGCGGTTCGAGGAATTGGGAGCGCGGTTGGGATTGGCCAGAGGTAGCGAGGGGGCGTCGGAGTTCGATTCAGAGGGGGATTTCGAGTGAGGGGAGGGACGCCTTCTTGGGACCTATTTCTTCGTCGCCCTATTCTTGTGTTTCTTTGTGACCTGTATATGCTTTCAAGATGTCTGCTTTGTGTGTTTTGTCTTTTTGTTTTGAATTAATTTCTTTGTTCATTGGTCTTTGAAAATGTGTGATAAGAACAAAGTCTGAAATATGAATTTAACTCTGAAGAAAAGTAAAGTCAAACAAAAGAATTTAAAAAGAAAGGGGAAGGCTCAGTAAATCATCATGGCCGGAAACCCCTTGGGGTTGCGCAATCATCAAGGAGATGACATCGCGACTTGAAGAAAGATAAAGATCATGAAGGTGAAGGTATATGTTTGTAGCACAATGTAAGAAAAGAAAGAAAGAAAGTTGTGAAAGTAAGTAAATATAAAAGGAATGTACGGTTTAGTCTTTGTTGTCCATGTCGCACCCTTCGGCTTGTGGTGTGACCTCTTCATGATCGTCCGGCGATTGTGACTGCTCCAATTTGCTGAGTCGCTGTTTGTCAATGTTGAGTAATTCATCGGGGATCGAAATGCGACTTCTGGGGAAATAAGGAATAAGTCTGAATGCTGTGACAGGGCGATCAAAAATGGAGCCATCGAGCTCAGCAATTATGTAAGCCCCTCCTTGATTCCTGGATACAACTATGAGGGGGCCGAGGTAGTGTGGCCTCATTTTGCGATTGAGGTCGTATTCAATACGGGTGTTGCGCATTAGAACCAGTGCGCCATGCTGAAAGTCAAAGTCATGTATGGTCCTTGCGTGTTTCTTTTTGAAGAGTCTTGCGGCTTCTTTTCGAGCAGCATAAACTGTTGAATTTAGGTGCGCAAGGTCTTTCTCCCGTCGTTGGAGTGCGATTGCGTGTCGCACGATGAGGTTGGTACTGGAGAGGATTGAGTGTGGTGGCGGCTGTAGATATGTTGCTTCTGTGATATCAAGGGGGATCAAGGGATGAGTGCCTGTTGCAGCAAAGTATGGTGAGCAACCCATCCTTCTGCGAACCGTGACTCGTTCTGCCCAAAATACCGAGTGTGCGACTTGCGACCATCGTGATTCTATGCCATCTGCGGCTTTGAACATTGCTTGTCGGACATCAAAGTGTGACCGTTCGACCAGTCCGTTGGCTTTCGAATTGTAGCCACTGATGCGGATGTAGTTGATTTTGTACTTCTTTGACAAGTGATTCATGGCTTTGACGAAGATGGCGCCGTTATCTGTAACTATTTCCCTGAGTGCGCCCCACCTGCATACAATGTCTTGATAGATCCAATTGCCGATTGCGGTAGAGTTCTCTTCGCGCAGCATGCGCCACTCTGGGTACTGAATGAGCGAACATCTCCCTTGGACCACATAGTGAAAGCCTGCTGAGAGAGGCATGTGCATTGTATCGATGTAGATCTTCGCGAATAGCGGAGCTGGCGGTGCGATGATTGGTGGTATGTGGACTTTGCGGGTTTGATGTATCTGGCAAATGTGACAGCTGCGAATGAACCATACTAGGTCAGCTTGGAGGTGTGGCCACCAGAATCGCTGTAGTAGCGTCGCACGAGTTGCATAGAAACGATGATGTCCGATGTTGTCATGTATATGCCAGAGGACATATATTCATTGCTTGGGATGCAGCACCAGCTTGTGCGCGCCATGTGAGTCTTTCCGCCATAGTCTGTCTTGGTCTGGAAAGAACTCAGTCGCATAATGGATGAAGGTAGCATATTGCTTATCGGTAATGGAAGGTGGTCGATGGAGATTGCGATGCCATTGTCGCACGGCGGTGAGCTTCAGATCATCGGACTTTGCATTTTCCAATCGTGGGACTTGATCATAGCTATCATCCTCCTCTTCACTTGAGATCTGAGCGGTAGCGAAGGTCAATACTGGAGTAGGGTGTGTGGGCACCTACTCCAGGTAGTCATGTGACCATGTAGTCAGTAGCTAGTCACACATGTAGAGAGTCACGATGCTTGCACTATCACTACGGCACCGCCAGCCTTGCTATAGGAGACACCTCAGCCGTCTCCAATACTAATGTCTGAATGGTCAGGAGGGAGGGTTGAGGCTGCAGATCGTGGATGAGGTGCATGAAGCCGTGGATGCGATCAATCCAATCATCAAATTCATCTTCATCGTCTATGTCGGGCGGGTCATCGGGCTGTTTTGGTCGGCGCGAAAGACCATCAGGGCCATGTAGGGTTCCTTTGACATGGACTAGGGTGAAGTGGAACGTTAAGATAGACACGATCCAGTGATTGATACTCGCCGTGGGTTGTATATCAGGGTTTGCTAGCATGCCTTTGATATAGCGCGCATCCATCTCGACTACGAGGTTACGGATGCCTATGACCCATAGTCACAACGAGGTGCTCGGAATAGTCCATAAATCTCCAGCTTTGGCTGCGAAAACCTGGCTTTCCAGTCATTGAGTGGGATGTTGGAGTCTCCTCTTGAAGGATAAAGGTGACATCGTCGTGGAATATGGGGACTGAGTTGGTCCAGCCCATAGGAAGGGTGACGAGGTGAAGCACGCCATAGGGTGTCTGAAATGTGGTATAGTCACACGCACGACCGGCGAACTGTTCCGCAAGGTGGTCAGGGATTGGGGGTACACCTGAATGCCTGATGGTGATCCGGTTAAGTGGTTCGAGACTGTGGACTAGATGAAGTGCCTCGCGATCTTTCTTCAATACACAAAACCAGCGCGACCGATAGGCGGAGTTGGACCGTTCATATACTCCTGAGTCGAGTTTCTTGCGTATTATTGCGCAAACCTCTTCGTAAATGCCCGGTGGTATTGGTATGTTGCACTCGATGAACGGTATATGTGGGATTACTGGAATGTCAATTGGTGGGAAGAAGTTGGATCGAAATCGACCTCACTCTGTGTCGTCCCATGCGAATGCTTGATTCTGGTTACACATAAAGTCGTGCATTAGCACGTGCTCAATGGGCCATAAGAAGTCTTGGTGGTTTTTATCTACCACCTCTTGTCGCAAGGCTGTATATCGCCTTCGGGGTCAGAATGGTGGTGGATTTGGGTTTAGTGGTGGTATGTCTTGGAGCAGGTCTCCAAGTATATTGCGAACAATGCGGAATCGCTCTGGTAATTCAGCTATCACAGATTTGACTTTCTGTGCTACTGGCTTGTACTTCTTCTTGGCAACTACGCCTCGCCTGGTGATAATGCCTTCAAATGTCGCAATTTCGGGGTCGTCGGATGGTGTCAGTACAGAGGTTGAATACATGGGGACAAACGCAAATTTACTGATCGCAGCCGGAGAAACTTGGGAACCTGTCCCAGATAAAAGAAACGGAGTGAATTTAGAGGCGGAGAGAAAAAGATGAGATAGTGTTGGGAGATATAAGTCCGAAGAATCAGAAGATTGGATAGGAGCATATGATAGTACAGTTGCTGCGTCTTTGTGCGCATCGAATTCAATTGTTAGTGCGATTTCTCCCTGATCTGTGATCAGTTCCTCGAAAGTATGCAAAAATTTACATTTTCCTTTGCTTGCCTCCGCTGTTTGATCCTGTGTCGTGCTAAACCTCGGGGAATGGTGGGTATAATCAAGACACGATTTGAGTTCGGGTCTTTGATGGTGATTATTTGATCCTCGTTTGCAAAGTTCTTGATATTGCTCTCCGTCAGGATGTCGAAGGGGCGTCCCATCAAAATATCGTATGCCGGGTTGCGAACAACATGAATCTGCAAATATAAGGTGATCACACCGAGGCCACAAGGAACGTTTCGCGATAGTCCTAGTGACTTGTCGATTGTTCCGTTGGCGGACTGCATGTTGAGTTGAATGGTAGGGTCGTAGCTAAGGCCTAGTTCGTGGCAAACACTGTCCGACATAGCGATAATCTGTGAGCTGCCGTCTAAGATTGTTTCGACCTGTTCCTGGTGGTCGACCATCATCATGACTGATCGAATCGCATGCAACTCTTTTGCGACTGTCAGTTCCTCTGCATGTTCACCTGGGGCTAGATTACTCAAGTATGTTTCGTAAACGTCGGGAATGACATATGCCTCTCTCCCTGCCATGGAGGCAGGCAGAATGGTTGATCGTGTGTTCGATGGGGCTGATTCTGTGATGTCGTCGATGAAGGATAACCTGGCTTCTTCTTGTAAATGAGTTGAGATACTGAGGGCCTCTGCGACGACGTTGGTGGCTATGTGCTTCGGTGTTACAGAATCGTGAACCTTCTGTCGGTAGTTGGGCGAGAGGGCTAGTAGTTCTTTGGTGGATAGGGTGACGAATGGAGCTTTGACCGATCACGAGTAGATGTCCTCCATGATGTTCGCATTCTGGGCTGGTGCTTGAGTGCGATAGGCGGGTTCCTGATCCTTTGCGACTTTGGTTTTGTCAAAAGGTGCTGCGAAGTTTCTCGTAGTAGGCAGTGCATACTGTGCTTCTGGGGTATTAGCAAACGGGTGTATAGGTGGCTTAGCTATGGGCTCTGTTGCTGGGAGTGTTGGTATCGCGTCGTGGGTATCTGTCGTTCCTGATGTAGATGCTGCTGCATTATTCTGCTCCCTTTCCTTTCCTTTCTCCTTTCGTCGCACAATTTCTACTCCATTGAATACCTGTCATCCTTTAAGCATGAATAGTTCCTTTTCGAGCGCATTGATACGTTCCTGCGCTGTTAGTCGCAATGCGTTAATCTCGACCCCTGAAGAGGCCGGTAGAGGGTTGTGAGTTGTGGCTGGCGTGCATCCATAGAGCATGGATGTCGCGTCGGTTATGATGTTGGTATTGGTTGCATTGGTATTGGAGGTGATATGGGTGCCTGCGAGTTGTTTCGGGTTCTGACGATGATCCTCATTGAACCGCTCTTGGAAGGTGCGACCTATAATACTCCTCGGCATCCATGCACCTGATGGAAGCACGAGTTTGCCTTCGTGGTTCTTGCGACATTTGCCGGTGTTTATGTAAACGATAATGACCAGGCAAGTGCTCATGAAATGACCTAGCTGACCGCAGAAGTTACATGCTTGTCCTGACAAATTGTTGTGGTTGTTTGTATGCATCGGAGGTGGCGTTGCGGCACTTGTAGCTCCTCCATTAACCTGCATATTTACTAGCGCCTGGATCGTCAGGGCTAGCTTCCCTAAAATCACCGATATGTCTTCGTTTTTGACCTGCGACTCGGGTTCAGTTCGAGGCGTCAAAGTTGGGTGTTGTGGTAGGGCCGTTGGCGATGTCCCCTGCAATATGTGGGACGTGGCCTGGTATACTTCATCAAGGGAGTAAGCATTGTCCGCATGATGGTCAGGGTACTTTATCTTTAATTGCCTTCCTACTCTTGCCCATAACTCGGCTTGGAAACCTCGGACGAAGGCGTGCGACTGCTCAGTTTCTGATAACCTGTTCTTCGTGACAAGGTGCAACGTAATGGTGTAGAAAGCATGATAGTATGCTGCCAAATCATCAATGGTGTGGATCCCCAGTCGCGATCTTTCTCCAACTAACTTATCCATGTCGGTCATTGACCATCTTTGGTCATCATCGGATCCGGGGTATAACTTCTCCAACTCTATCTTCCACTTGTCATAGGTCGAAGTGGCGCGGTGGGATGGGATTGATTGCCAGAATTCGGCGGTGTTGACGTCCAAGTACCTACAGGCTTGAAACTTCTTTTCTGTATCATCGGTGATTTTGCAATTGTCTAGGAGGGCTTTTAGCTCCTGGAAATAACATCTTAGCTTGCGCGGTTGAGTAGGGGAAAACTTCGGTGCGGTCGAATGTCCTCTAGCTGGCATGGTTGCCATTGTTGGGAGCAGGGTTGTTGTTAGCGGATTTGTTGCGAGTGGATTGGTCGAGGCTGCTGGCGTCGTTGGGAGCGGGGTCGCGGCTGCTGATCTGAGTCGGGGAGCTGTGGTGAATAAGTTGTCGAATACTGTGCTTGGTGCGATGTTGTTCTTTGCGAAGCGGGCTTTGTACACTGCTGTAAACTGCTGATGGAGTTCTGATTCTGTGAGGGTTGATGCGCTTTCTTCGTTGTTTGTCGAAGGCAGGTCTGATGAAATCTTTGAAATCCCCTCGCGGTGGGCTCCAGAAATGTTGGTCATTTGCCGCTCCCACTGGTGGGGAAAAACAACAAACTGATTGATCGAGGGGGTTGTTAGCTCAAAGGGTCTCGGTTACTCCCTTCAATGAATGTGCATGATGTGCGACATGTAAGTGCGACTGGTTCTGGTCGGTGGTGTAGTCGATTAGCGTAGTTAGCGCGATAGGGCTGGGGATGTGCGATCAAGTTTGACAGGTTATAATACGTAGCTGGGTCGTCGGGTCGACTGTTCTCTAATGAGGATGTTGGTGCTGCGCGGATCGCAGCAGTCGCAAAGGGGCATAGTCATAATAATAGAAAGTAATAAAGCTGAAATAATATGAAAGGAATATAATGAATAAAACGAGACTAGACACTGCCTTTCCTTGCTACCCCGAGTATGCGACCCTCATGTAGACACTGCTTTCAGTACTACCAACCACTAAGGACCAAGTGGAGTAGTGGGGCGTTTGATCGGATTGTTTGATGCGCCCGCTGCCACAGACTATGATGTGACCCAGTCGCAAAGTCGAAGAAGGAGGTCACAGGCATTGAAGACAGTTAGGCGGGGGATGTTGTAGGAATGTTAGAAGGTTATGATACTGAAATTACTCAATATCACATTTTCCGCGGCCAGGCGGTGTAGGGACCCATCAACGATCATAATCATTAGTGAAGCTGGCATCAGAATATCCTGTGAAATTATTTTGGCTAGTCACGCTATCAGATTCAGGCTTGGAATATGTAATTCCAATATTTTTAGTCCCTTTTAAATATCTGAGTACGTGTTTAGCAGCTGTCCAATGGCACATAGTAGGATTTGCCGTAAATGACGCAAGTCTATTAACAGCAAATGCTATATCTGGCTGTGTGCCTACTGCAGCGTACATTAATGATCCAATCAGTGACGCATAGTTATTACTACGGTTTCTGGCTTCCGGTTCACCGGGTTCAAGTTTAATATTAGCATCCAGTGGGGTACGTACTGGACATGCATCTTGTAAACCGTATTTAGCTAAGATCACTTCAATATAACTGGTTTGCGTGATAGTTATTTTTCTATGTTCTCGGTCTCGAGTGATCTCGATCCCTACCATTTTATTTGGTTCACCAAGATCAGTTACCTCGAATGATTCTGAAACATCACGCTTGGCAATCTGCATATACTTAATAGAGGTTGCGAATATTAATAGATCATCAACCCATACGGTTATCAAGATCATTCCATCCGGTGTCTTTAATATATAGACGCACGGATCAGAATATATTCTTTTGTACCCGCATTTCTCAAGCTTAATATTCAGCTCGATATTCCATTCGTGTCCTGATTGCTTAAGCCCATATAGTGTTTTGAGTAATTGACATGCTTTATTGCTGCCATCACCGTACCCTTCTGGTTGCATCATGAATATTACCTCTTTGAGGTTACCGTTTAGGTATGCGCC
>QFEU01006135.1:0-19530 GCA_003316345.1 Tricholoma terreum | reverse complement strand
TTATGTTACGTTCCTTAGGTGGATCTACTAATATCCACGTCTTTCTCTGGTTTAATTGATCCAATTCAATATGTATGGCTTTTTCCCATTCTGGCCAGTCAGGTGATTCCCTAGCTTCAGTAAGTGACTGGGGATCTTTGGATGCGAGATTTGCTACATTTAATGCAGCATTAATTAACTCATCTGATGACATAATACGATGGCCTTCTTCCGGATCGCATGCCAATGCAGCTAATTCCGGGGCTGGATCAAATACTAGGAATGGATCATTTAGCGTAGCATAATCATGCTGTGCTCTGGGTCTTGTGCTTCGTCTTGGAGATATGTCTGGATTTTCATCCATTGGACATTTTCTTTTTCTGGTGAGCACTTCCGTACCAATTTGTTCTGATTCTATCTCATCCTCCCCCTCAAATTGGACAGGGGAATTTGTTGTATAAAAGTTATAATTACGCGAAGTTTTCACGTGATGTGTAGCTGTATCATAATATTTTATGGCTTTAGGGCCATCTTCAAACCCTACAAATATTTGTTTAATAGATTTAGGCTCGATTTTTGATATGTTTGATTGCTCTCAGAATATCCACACAGGGATTCCAAATTCTTGTAAATGAGCAACATCAGGTCGTATTTTTGTCCATGCTCCTTCAGGAGTATTTCCTGGTAAAGCTCGTATATATGATCAATTACGGATATAAGTTCCGTGATTGATCGCTTCCAGCCATAATGACTTCGGTATATTGCAAGCAATAAGCATGGCTCGAGCTAATTCTGTAAGTGTTCGATTCATTCTTTCAGCTATGCCATTTTGTGAGGGAGAATATGGTGCAGTAGTTTCAATTAAGATTCCTTGATCTGCACACCAGGTATAAAATTTATTAGTCAAGTATTCTCTTCTGTTATCAATTCAGATCCTTTTAGGAGTGTAGCCATATTGACGCTCAATAAGTACAAGATACTGTTGTAATTTAGTTGATGTTTCGTGCTTATTTTTCATTTGTTCGCACATACAATGTCTTGTACAGTCATCAATAAAGGTAATATTATACCCCATACTGGACCAGGATGTAGTGCGCGCAGGACCCCACACATCAGTATGCGTGAGTTCTCCTGGTTGATTTGATCGAGATTTCGCCTTTTTAGGAAATGGTGCACGGCTATGTTTAGCCTGTATACATGCATCACAATCTCCCATTGTCGAAGTCTCGTCTACTTCAAACCCATCTACCAGTTTATTAGCTAGTAAACGCTTGAGTCTTGTCACACTTATATGTCCGTATTTACGGTGCCATTCATCCCAGGGAAGTTGATGAGTTGTGGTAGTTATATTACTAATTTTGGTATTATTCTTTCGATATATATTCAATGGGTATAACTGGTTGGAGGATAATTTTTCTTCAACTACCACATTGTTTTTATTATCGTAAAGAACTGCCTTATGATCACCGAATATTATTTTACCACCATTAGCATCAATTCTTCCTATAAATAATAGATTATCGGGATGTTCGGGGGTGAAGAGTGTTTCCTTTAAATAGAACGATCGAATCTTGCCTTCTCTGAGGCTAAGCGCTTTGACGGTGCCTTGACCATATGCCCATACATAAGATTTACCTAATCCATATATAGGTATTGGTTTGATGGGCTTATAGTCGATAAACGCGGACCATTCATAAGTTATATGTGAAGTGGTCGCTGAATCAGCATACCAAGGGTAAAAGGAAACAGAGTCTTCATTCACTTCCAATACATGAGAAGTACTGGCTACATAACTCATTTTGGCATCCTCATCCTCTTGCGCAATGTTCACGCGTTCTTTCCCTTTACCGGACTTTCTCTCCGGTGGGTTATTGCCCCAACACTTGTTGGTCTGATGGCCGAACTTGCTGCACTTGCCGCATTTGGGTTTCCCCTTGAAACAGCACTTAAAGGTGGGATGGTTATTCCTACTGCAGATGCTGCATTTCTGCTTGCTAGTTGATGTGGTAGGAGTATGATCCGCTTCCACCTTTCACTTCTTGTTGCAATTATTAGAGGGCTGTGCATAGAAAGCATGGTTCCGATTTTTGGGAACAATTCCTGAATCAAGATGATGCTGATATTCATCAATGAGGACTGACATAAGTTCTTGAGAAGTGATGCCACGATCGCCTTCCTTATCAGGCTTAAGGTGTGTGCCTTGATAGGAAGAGATGAAATGATCCCAAGATTGGGGAAGGGACATGACGAGTACGGTTTTGAATTCTTCATCATCAATCCTGCAACCCATCTGGTGCAGTTTATGTTGCTGTCGACGCATCTCGGCTATATGATCTGGTATGTTTACATCATCAGAGGCTCGCGTGCCATAGAAGGTACGCTTGGCGGCTGTGATCCCACTCTGCCCACGCAACTCGTGGACCGCACATAAGCTTTGCCACATTTGGGCAGCCGTCTTAATGGAGTCTTGATTGATGTGGACCATTTGCTCATCACTTGTATTATTTTTAATCAAGATCTGAGCTAACAGGTCTCGTTGCTCCCATTTTTGGAGTTGTGCCGGATCATCGGGCTTTGGTACAGTCCCCTGGACATGGCCGTATGCAGACTGAAACTTTAATATAGTATTTAGTGCTTGAAAGTCCGGTCCGGTCCCGGTTTTTACCCTCCTCGAGGGAGAACCGGGACCAGAACCGGTTCTCACATTTCAAATATTCTACAAAAACCAGACCGGACCCTACAGGACCGGTCTCTATCAGTTCATATCGGTTCAAAAACCAGTCCAGACTGGTTTTCTACTGGACCAGTGGTCCAACCAATATTTGTACTAACTAATGGTAGACTAATTTATAGTATAATAATAAAGTCACGAAGAATAATGAAAAGAAAAAAGAAAAAAAGAAGTCCACCCCATGAGCACTGCCTCGCGAGGCTAGATGTACACGCTGGGGACAGCTCATGAGTCATTAGTATAAAATAAAATAAAATGGCCCCCTCTGTCTCGCATTTCAACAAGGGAGGGGAGTGGTGGTGAGGGAGTGCTGTTGCGTTGTCTGGTGTCGTGGGCTGTGGGGTTGGCATTGTCTGTTGGTGTTGTCGCTGGCATTGGCGTTGCGTCTTGTCTCCCATTGGTGCTGGTGTTGCGTCTTGTCTCCCATTGGTGCTGGCGTTGGTGTTGGTGTTGCATCTTCTGTTGGTGTTGTTGTTGGCGTTGTGTCTCATCTCCCGTTGGCACTGGTGTTGCATCTTCCGCTGGTGTTGTCATTGGCCTTGGCATTGCGTCTCGTCTCCCGTTGGCACTGGCACTGGCGTTGCCCATTGGTGCCGGTCTTGCCCGTTGGTGTTGGTGTCGCTGCCATCATTGTCCCCATCCCCACCTGCAATCCACCTCACGAGCAGGGGCTCGTAAGGCTGGAAGGCGGGTGCTTGGTCGTTGGTGACGTGGCACGCATCTGGTGTTGTTGTTTGGGTGGGGGTTGCTGTTTTGAGGCTGTAATGTCGTTATCACAAACATAGAACCTAAAAACAAATAAACATAGTTAGTTAGATGTAAAGAAGAAAGATATAACAAGATTACCTGGGCCCAAACAATGTCTGTCATCGTTTGGGCCCAGTTCTCCCGTTAAATGTGTGACGTGGCACGTTTGCAGCCAAGTGGAGAGCTGGGCACAGGTGCTTGGGCGCGTTCGTTTGGGTGTTGCTGTTCGTTTGGGTGTGGTTAGTGTCGTGGTTGTGTATGAGTGGAGGGGGAAAACAGCGTTGTTGATTGTTGTGTAGCTGTAAAGAAAGTGGCACCACTTGCTGCGTGAGAATGAACAAACACATACAAATGGTCTGTGCTCACCTTGAGATATTTAAACGGCCACATTCCAACCTCTCAACTCGGGTTTGCCCCCACTATACTGTAGTAATTATAAATATTTATTGTATCTAAGTTGACAACCGCAAGTTCGGTTCAAGACCGGTTATGACTGGTCTCGAGCAGTCTTACTGATTCTTGAGGGATTGGTGAACCGTGGACTGAACCGGTACTGTAACTGGTAGGACCAGGACCAAAGGTCCAGTTCTATTGGTTGCGGTTTGGTTCAGTCTCAGTCTTTTTCCAGTCCTCATAACCGGACCTTCAAGCACTAATAGTATTCATGCGGCTACTCCACGCGACCCAGTTGTCGTCTTTGAGGGATTCTATTTTATAAGTAGATACTGCACCTATATTGATGCCCGGCTCAATTACTGTGGGAGTCGAGAGTTGAGTTGAGATGCTGGATGCGTCAATATTAATTGGGCTTGGCATTCTCCCAGTTATCATGTATTGTAAATAGTTTGGTTGTCGTGAGGGTGCTTAGTAATACTGTGATCGAATAATAACGCGCCTAGAACGGGCAACCAGGGCCCACTGGCATAACCTGTTAAGGATGCGAATAGGATGCACACGTGGTGCGCGGTGCGAATGCGAAAATATGCGAGGGCGAATACTCAAAGTAAGTAGAATGTCTTAGGCAGCGAGAAGATGGGGTGCAGGCAAGCAGTTGGTTATCTACGTCATTTATGTACGGCATATGTATATTTTACACTAATGTCTCAGAGTCGGGTTGAGCCCCGACTCTCCGCTTGCCAAGGTACGGCTCTACGTACCTCTCAACAGAGCATGTACAGACAGAACTCCTGATAAACTTGCCACGTCAGGGTGAACCAGAACAAATTCATCTAGGGCCTCAGTAGCTGCACTGACCCAACGAGCACTCCGAACAGCATACTTTGTTGCCCAATGAGCATAAGCGCTTTTACTTCTGATCGACGACTGGAAAACCTGCAGCTCGTCATTTGCCATTATGGAAGGCAAATGAACGATGATGTCATCGGGTAGACCGGAAGAGTGAATAGCAGATGCAAAATGCTCAGTGAATGCCACACGGTCCTTGCGGAAAAGCTTGTCGTGTGGAGGATCATTAATCATTGCCAGGCACATTGCGGCACATTGCAGAGGCAAACGGCAAGCCCAATCATCCCAGTCCAAGATCCTGAAAAACAATTAGCTGTGTTACGTCGGCTGGGAAAGCAATATTTTATACCCAGTGATGTTGAAATTATCGTCAACAAGAATATTCAATCGCCCAAGGTCAGTGTGCATCAGTGGAAAGGGGAAGGCATCCAAGGGGGAGACGAAATATACGTCTTTGGCCATGGCACGATAGATCAAGCAATCAACGGGGTCGAATGTGGGGAGTTCTCCAGTTAAGATACGTGTAAGGCGGGAGTCGATTCTCCTCAATATCCACGTCAGTGCTGACTGAGGACTGGAATGCATAGCGGTACGCGCCAGCAGGTCCACGGTGTATTGTGCCAGCTGACCAAGGACCTTTTCCCTTGCAGCAGGCAGCGGAACATTTACATTCCATTCTAACATTTTGCCACCCACCCAGTCCAGCAACATATAGGGTGTCCCTACGCCATCACAATCCTCACTGTCTGACCAAGCATATACAGTGGCAACAGGTATACTTGGAACAGTACGCTGCACGTAGCGCATCGCGGCGACTGTGCCCTCAACGGCCGAGCTCATTTCGTCATATGGAACACGAAGAGCCCAGAGTGTGCCGTCATCAAAGACGATACAATTGACGATGTTACAACCGCCAGAAAACTCTTCACCTTCGAAGACAGCGCAAGGTTGGCCCCTGATACTCAGTAAAAAAGATTGGTCATGTAAACGTATGGTGTAAGTCGGGTCAAGTCAGGCTGTACAAACATAAGACTAAAAGTCCGTGTTTTTGGACTAACACCTGACTTTGCTGGTCAGGTTGCAGTTGTGGCAACATAAAAATCTCTCACGGGGATTGCAATTAACAGAGGGGAAAAAGGAAGACAGCCAGGTTCGAACCAAAGACCTCATACTAATCCAGTAACCACACCCAACCTTGACATCTATACCACTCAGCCATAATACCCTACACTACCTGAGATATGTATATCTACATAACCAAAATAGATGACCTTATGTATTTTCTTCTCAAGTTCAGCTAATCTTTCTGTATTTATTAGGCTTACATTAGGCTTACAAAGTAATACAGAAGCCAAATGACACAAAAAACCAATACTTCTCCCATGGTGACTGTCTCTGGATACTCTTCTAGTTCCAGCCTGCGAGTAGACTTAGCGAAATTTTGACTTGAGTTCTGAGAAGTTGATCTTGGTTGCTAAGGGCCAAAGGCACGCTTGATGCTAAAAGTCAGGCTGTACAAACATCAGACTAAAAGTCCGTGTTTTGGGACTAACACCTGACTTAGCATGACCAAAACCATACATTACCTGACGAACCTTTTTTACTGAGCCTGATAGACGAAGCGATGTTTAAAACCTGATCCCAATTAATTTTTGAGCGGGCACCCTGTTGTAGCTCAGCGACAGTCTACCAGGTAATCAGCAAAGGATAACATAAAACGCGGTGTAGCCACCATACCGGCATGGTAAAGGATGATGTACGATGTCAATGACGGAGCACAAAGATATCGATGTGTGAGATATAAGAGACGATGTTAGCTGCATACGGTGGTACGTGTGATAAACCGTGACTAGCAAACATTAGTGGTGGTCGATTCCGAGTTCTCAGTATTGAGAACGAGGCTTATCCTCCGACTTGGGCTGGCGTGGGAACAATGGCACACTTTCTATTGCGGCAAGGGCCGACAAGTGATGGCTGATTACGTTGGCTCCATCTGTGCGCAAAATGCACTTTCTATTGCGGCAAATGCCGATGAGTGGTGCTGATTGCATCTGCAAGGCTGCGTGTGTTTCTGTTGCGGCAAAATGCCAGCGGGACACGTAATCTACTGCTTCTGCTTTTCTTCGTGTGTCGTTGGGGGCTTGCGGAACATTGTCTTCCACCTCTGTCAACATGGCTTTGGATTCATTGCAGTCTGCACACACGCCTATACCTCGTAACCACTCCTTCCATCTCATGCCTCAACCATGCCGTCGATCTTCCTGCATTTCCTCGCCTAACGCACGCATACCTGTCTTTGCGTACTTCTGATCCTAATGTTTCTTCCCCTTATCGATATACTTACCTATCACCAGTATTTGCACCCTGACCAACATTATTTTGATACGATCCCTCGTTTCTCTTCTTTCGTCAACTATTCTTTGGCCTTTACTTAATTTCGGTTTGATAAAGTTTGTATAGTATACTTGTAGTATACTCACGTATTTAACTGTCTTTGGTGCCTCTACGGAGTCTACTCTGTTTATCGGTTGCAGTCGTGTGATCTCCTGCCGAAAATTGAATGAATATCATGATGGTCAAACAAGCTTGCAACTCATCCATTGTCGATGACGTGTCAACTTGCCACAAGTCTCATCTCTGGCCCATGATATACGGATAGTGGCCGATGCCTTGTCCATTTCTTGTGAAATTTCTACTCTATTACACATCGCACGTGAGTCTGATCTTTTTCACTACGTTAATCGCCACTGTTCATTTCTTGTCTGTCCTCCCACATTGACAGGCCCATCTATCACCATCTTCTCTCGCTTTTCTATTTCTTCGGCGTCTTCGTTTGTGTGGTAGCCAACCTTGCGCTTCAATTTTTGCGCTCTCATGATTTCATCCTTGGTCTTCGTTGTCTTGACACCCTGCTTGGCCGTTTGGTTTAGTTTTTCATATGAATCGTAGACTCAATATGGCTTACTGCAGTGAATGAACCATCCAACAGTGCAATCGATCGTAAGACGGTTAGCATCTTGCGCATTCCTCCTTTGATTGGAACAATGACAAAAGACATCTGAACCTGTACGATGTCGCCAATGCGGAATTGCTGAGGTTCGCATTCTTCGTATCTGTCACAGTTATCGTTCGGGTAAGTGAATTACAGTTTTGTAGCAAGTGTTTTGTATACTGACTTGCATTCACCTACTCTCCCTTTGCGCAGCACGAAGTACTGCACTTGATTATCTTCCGTATGAATGTGTGCTTGTGATGAGTCGCCCCTGCTCAAGTTTTTGAGGATGTTTCGAGGATCGACTCCCTTGGAAAACGGTATGCTTGGCTGGTCCCCTGCTTCTGTTAGAGGCGTGAGGTAGTGATTCGAAATGTTAAGGGTTGTCGAATTTTCAGGTGAGTTGTTCCAGCTCTCCAGTATCCCCTCTGTAAACTGGCGGTCGAAGTGGCCGTAAATCTCCCGAGCCGCTAGTATCGCTTGTTCGAATGTTGGAGACCCTAAACCTGACAATGTTATACTCTGACGCAGATATTTGATACGCTGATATGAGATCCTGTTGTTTGGTTTAATGCGATGGATTTCAATGTCCCAGAACAGAGATTGTTACTTGCCTGGGTTTTTCCAGAATGGGCGGCATATCTTTTGAGGTAAGTATGCCCTGCATTGTAAATACGGCCTCTTCACTGGCGTCGTTGACATCTGCTCTTTTCTTCAGCACACGCCACGATGTTGGTCCGTCTAGTTTGTGAATGCTGTAATTGTTATTGAAATATTCTGGCTCCTGCAGTGCGACCAACCATAGGTAAGTTCCTCGCTTATGTGTAAATGTTGTGCGCTCACCTTGATCACTTTGGCTAGACTCTCATCGCTGTCTGAGCTACCAAACTCGACTGCGATCTGCTCCAGTGCGCCTTCTGATTTTCTGCTTCAGTTTCTTTGTCGATGTATGATCTCAAGTCAAGACGTACTTGCTTCCACGATCTTATAATTCTTGTCCAGCATATTTTGCGCTCAAGTATTTCTTTGTGGTGTTGAAGAATTGTTCTTCCCCTCGCTCGTTGCTTGGATTATGTATCAGTGCTTCGTGCTCCATGATCCTTGCGCTGACCGCTCTGGACACGCTGTCACTTGTCATGTACAGGCTGTTGCGAATCTTGCAGCTGTCATTCCACCGTGTGAGCCTTCTCTTGCTCATTACGCAAACTCATCGCTGAGTTTACACGTTCCAATTGCTTGTTGAGGATGCTTCCTTTCATTTTGGACCTTGTTTCCTTCAGGTTCTTACCTGGTCAGTCTGTGGTTACCATTATTGTTGCTGTCTTTCGATTGCCACTTTAGCAATGTCTACTACCTCCGCAGACTCATGGTATTAGCGAAGCCTGCTTTCTCCTGCTGCCCTTCTCTGTTCTGCGTTCCGCCCTGAATTAAATTTGGTGCTTCCTAGCTCATCAACTGTGGATCTCCTATGTTCCATGGACTGTCTGTGCCAGTCATTGATATTTCCCAGGCTCACGACACCTGTGTCCTACTCCTGGTTTCAGCCTCTATAAAACCTCGCTTCACACCGTCGCAATTTCAAAACTTTGTATATCCCAAACACTGTCTTGCTTGCCTCACTACTCACCCTTCTGTGTATCGATTATGCCTAAAACTCCCAGTTCCAAGTCAGCTGCCTGTTTTCAACTTAATAACTTTTGTTTAGGCTCTAATCCATTCTGCTGCAGGACTTCCCCTAAAAAGGTTGACAAGACCCAGTCTTCGATACTGTGAGTGTCTTTCGTGTCATTTTTTATATATCTTTCTCTTGGTTAACAACTTAAAGCCCGGGTCTGGATCTTGAATCATGAGTTTTGTCACTTGTGTCGTGTGTTGCTCTGATTCTCATCTGACTTTAAATATAGCCTTGTAACCCAGCAAATTACTAGGTCTTCGAATAAACGAAAAACCCATCCTGTTGTTCATAGTGACTCTGAAGTGTGGGTCTCTCGTTTTCGCCGCTTGCTTAGTGGCCATTAACCTTCTTTCGTAGTGAGGTTCTGGAATCACCTCCCTCCAAAAAAAAAAATCGCACTTCGCCTCCCGCTCCTGGCTCGCCAGCTTACAGCTCTCTGCCGCCAGTCGCCATTAGGTGTGGTGGCTTGCCGTCGACCCTTTCTCCTCTTACAATTCCTTCATATTTTAGGAGCCCTCTGGATGGCACGGTAATTGATGTATCTGTGCCTCTCGCACTTGATGCCACTATTGCTAGGTTCGTTCACCTGTGTTTCTTTTTTGCTTTATTAATTGTTCTTATGTTATCTGCAGTGCTGTTCCTGAAGGCCGGCCCAAGTAACAACATTTGTTTTGCTGTGGTTGCTCACAATTGTCTCACTGTGTGGTTCTAGACGCACTATTACCAAAACCGCAAAGGCTGAGGTATACGCAGCTGCCTCCAAGTTGGTTTTCTTCGTGTTCCAGTATCTTGCTCTCAGTTGTTATTCAGATTGCGTTCGCGTCTTTCTAAGAAGTCAACAGAGGCTGCCTCCCTAGTCTTGGCTTCCCCACGTGCCCTCACTCCTTCTGACGTTGGCGATGCGGAAGTGCCCGTGATATCTTCGTCTGTTTACTTCTGCCTCTCTTTCTTCTCGATGCCTGTAACATGTGTTGCTCTCAGGGTGCTTGCAAGACTGGATGCCCTCCATGGGGCGGCTGTTTTGGACCCAGATGCTCCTTCATGAGTCCCCCCAATCCCATGTGACTTTCCCTTCGGTGACAATGCTGCTTATAGTTGTGTAGATGCTCGTGCTACATCTGTCGACCCTGGTTCTGAATCGGGAACGGATTCCAATGTAGAAAGTGATCTTGGTCAGAGCACCCGCTCTGACGATATGGTGTATGTTCATATATGTATATATATATTTAGCTGGCTTCTAGCTCATTTCCGCTTTGCCAGTTCATCTTCCCGGAATGAGGCTCCCGATGATCCCGATTATGATGATGCAACAGCCGTTATGAGTGTGTCTTGTCAAGACCCGTTCCTGGCTCCCACTTATCTCAATCTGCCCCACCTGCCGTGTGTCTTTTCTTTTTTTCTTTTTTTCTTTTCCATTAACATTAATCTGTATCCTTATCTGCTTTTTAGTCGCCGTTGCGAGGTCATTCCATTCTCCCCGATGGCCGATTCCTTGCGAACACCATTCACGGAAACCTGCAAGGGAATGTTGAAGCCAGAAGTAGAGTACGTTGCGCTTTGCTTACCTTTAACAGCGTCTTATCATCCCCAGGACTTTCTTGAAGGGGCTTATGTTTGTCTGCTCAACTCCTTATGTCAACACCGCTCGCGCAGATTCGCAACTTCTCTATGTCGAGAATCGTCACCTGCGCTTGAAAGATAAAAAGTGTCTCGCCATTGGCATTATGACCGGTACGGTCACCGAGTCGTTCTTATTATCCTCCTGCGAATCGGGGCCACGCAATTCTCCATATCAAGTCCACAAGATTACAATTGCTCCGCTTGACCAAGATATGCGACGTGACGTGTCCATGTGGGGCCAACTTTTCCAATTCCATGTAATCGCAGGCATGGTGTCACCTCTCGGTATCAGCTTTACAACCCACGGCGAAGGTAAAGGGGAGTCTTGGAAAAATGGTCTGCTCTCTTCAGTTGTCCCGCCCTTCTATTCTCATATATCTCTTAGCGTCAGCACCTTCCTCTCCATTGAAGGGCAAATCTTCTGTGCTAAAGCCTGTATCGTCATCTTTTGCATCTGCTTCCAAAGATGCTTACAATGCCTCGCTTTCGTTTGATCAACCTGGTATGTATATTACATCATCTCTTGTTGATCTTTTTTTACTGTAGTCCGTAGTTCCGGTATATGATGGGAGGCCCCGTCATGGAAAACCCGGCTTTGGATTTACAGACGCAGAATTTCGTTCTCTGTCGTCTATGCCCCGTTATTGCAAAGGCACCAGCGAGCTTCCTTCTGACTCCATTGTCTCTGTCGGTTATACGCTAGCTACTTATGCTGGGCAGTCTGGCCCTGTGCTCTCTTCTAACATTCAATTTGTCATTCTGCTCGCTGTTGCTCGTCAAACTTGACCTCCTTACTTACATTTTTTCTGAAGCTCGTACTTACGCTCCCTGCCAGTGTACTGTGTTTTGTACCTTTGAATACAATATAAGCTGAATATGCTTGCGAGCGTGTACTTCCTGTAATCGACATATCCCCGCTATGACTTCAATCCCTCACTGTGTTTGCTGTCGCTTCCCTCGCCCACAAACTTCGTCTGGCTGACACTTCCGAAACTCGCTGATATGTAAACTGTAGTAAAGTTCACGCTCCATGGCATCCGTCAGTCCTAACCAACATGATCTCCATGGCTTCCTCGGACACTTACTAAGCAAAAATTTGCTACGTAGTTTCCCCGTCGTCCACATCGTCCAATGCTGTTGCTCTCTAGACTCCAACCATGATGCCATTCCACCACTCGTCTTCGCTATTTGTCTTGCTACTGGCCTTGCCTTTCATACTTAGCGTCAACATTGCTGTGGCTTGTTGTGTTCAGCCGTGAGCATACTTTGTTGACTCTAATGTCTGTTAAAGTTGGCTTATGACTATTCACTCTAGGTTGATTTATACTTCAGACCTCTCCTGTCTGTATGTTCTGTCTGCTTGCAGTACTGAAGTAAGTACCTTTGCTGCCCCACCTTTTATTTTGACTAATATGTCTTCAGCCTCCGTATGTCTCCTCTGTGTGTACTATATCAGCTCATTCTCTCGTATCTCTCAAAACGTCGTCTTTTCTTCCCTCTCAATCTACCGACTGTGGTAACCTGACCATACTTGACTTTATGTCATATTCAATTGTCCCTCTTGGAATACCTGTGGACTTGTTCCATATTAAACCTGTCTCCGAGCATTCATTTGCTCAAAACTATGGCGTTTCGTGGTCCGCAAGTAAGCAGTATTTGCTTCGCACCCGTATTATGCTTGCACACCTCATTTTGACATGTTTTGTGTGTTCTCCCCCCTCGTACCTACTCGCTTTCTTGCAGAGCCGTTATTATGCATTAATGCTTGCTTCTTGGCGCCGCCTTCTTATATGTGCAGTTTTGATGTCTTGCTCAGTGTTCGAAAATACGCATGACATGGCATACCTTACCTGCATGTCAATCATCTGCAACACCATGTTGACGCACAACTATTGTGCATGCCTGTTTTCAGTCTGTTACAAGCTTTCATTCTTAACTGCTCATTTGCGCCATCTCCTTGTGTATGCACATACCCAACGCTCCCAGCTGTGTGTTCTATATTCTGTCCGCTATCGACTTGCACCACATTGTTCGTTAACTTGGCTATTTCTCTTTGCTCAGCTGATGTGTCTATTTTTTCATGGGTGTAACTCGCATAGGACAAACGTAAGTTTTAAAAGCCATGTGAAACTTTCAGCTCCTTCACCATGTTCAAATGTTCTTGACTCAGGTGCTTCCGTGCGTCAGGTTGGTGGAGGTGGGCAACCAAAATTCGCATTTGAAGATGTTGCGCCGTATATCATAGCTGGTGATGACTATGATCATGATTCTGCTTTCCTGTTTGCTGATCATGTTGATAGCACTGGGCAGCTTGCATACCCATTGGACCAGAATTTTGTGTACACGAACATACCTGTGTCTGCACTTCTGCCGTATTTGTCGGTACGCGTGGCTCTTAAAGTTGCACGTCTCCATCACATTTCTGTTGGTTCCCATGTTCCAAAGTCAGAGATTGCCCGTTTCTTTGAAGGCCATGATTGCGCATCTTGCAACCTCTATCTATCTGTCTTCTCAGTTCGTCCTTTGAAATCTACGCACCGTAAAGAGCGTGGACGTAAGAAACATAACATAGTCAACCTCAACCTTGATCCTGATGGTATGGACAATGTGCACCTTAACCATGCAAAGTCAGGGGTTGATGTTCCTCACAGTCTTCCGATCTCAGCAAACACTGAAAATATTCCCGCTCATCCTCTTGTTACTGACCCAAACCTTGATCCAGCTACTTTTCCTCCACTACCACCTGCTGATGTTCTGTCACAGGAGATCATTGCCAATTTCTGTGCTCATTCCAGTCCAGATAGCCTAGAGGAAGCTGGGTGTGCCGTATGTGGTCAATTGGTACGTATGTCTCAGCTCAGTAAATTAAGATCGATAAAAAACCTGCTCCATGTGCTGCACAATCCAGACGCAACTAGGACTACTCGAACTGCTGCTTCGCAGCCTGTGCGAAGCTTCAAAGGCCCTGTGCTGGACTATCGCTGCAGCCAAGTCTGTGACCATTGCCGCCAGAGCTTGCGGAAGGGTAAAGCTCCCCGAAATTCCCTTTCTACGGGTCTGTGGTTAGGAGAAGTGCCGGAAGAATTATTGTGCCTTAGCTATGTTGAGAAGATGCTAGTCACTCGTGTTCGCGTTAATAGTTCATTTGTACGTGTGGCGTCTTCAGGGCTACGGAAGATGGCATCTCATGTTATAGCATTTGAATCTCCAGTCGCGAAAATTTATGAACAGCTTCCACCACCAGTCGAAGATTTGGATGATGTTCTGGCCATTTTATTCACTGGCCCATGTAAGCCCACCGAAAAAGAATTTCATCGAACCCCACTTATGATTAGAAGGAAGCAAGTCGCACGTGCACTTGAGTGGCTAAAACTGAATCATTCTGATTATGCTGACATTGACATTTCATATGCTGAACTTGCACGGTATCCTGAAGATTGCCCTCCTGTGTCCATACAATATCAATACTCTTTATCTAATAAACCAGAAGAAGGTACAAGTGTATTTGATAGTGAGCCAGCAGATGGTGTCGCACAAGGCGATTGTCCATTTGTTGTGCATGGACTTACTGGGGAGCAAATGAATACCAAGTCAGTAAATGAGTTGAAAGGGATTGCACTGAAGCATTGGAATAACCAAGGAGGCACATTGGCAGTCTCACATGACAGGGAAATGCAATCGATATACAACAATCCGAACCTATATCCTCAGATCTTCCCTTGGCTATTTCCTCATGGCTTAGGAGGTGTCGGAACATGTAAACTATCTGAAAAAGCCCACGTTCGCCATCTCCTCATGTATCACGATAAGCACTTTCAACGAGATGTGGCTTTCCCTTTTGTCGCCTTCAGCTATCAACAGGTGAAGTCTTCCACAACGGGAGGTTATCTGCTAGCCGAGACTCAGAAATTCGATGACATTGCACAAAGGCTGTTGTCTGTCAATCAAGAAGTGCTTGGCAACATTGCAAAGAGAATGTCAGGCGGTGATGTAGTAAAACCTTCCACGGATGATGAAGTTTTGTGTTTCCAATTGGTTCGTGACCTTGATCTTATAGATGGAAAAGTTAGTGGCTCTATAACTACCAAGAAATATATGCGCAGTGAAATTTGGTCCATGATAGCATACCTGGGTGCTCCGCTGTGGTATATTACTCTATCTCCTGCTGATAACAAACACCCTATTTGTTTGTACTTTGCTGATAACAAGGAGAAGATGAGCGTCGAGCTTCTGCAGTCAAATGATGAACGTTACCGTCTCATTGCAAACAATCCTGTGGCCGGTGCACGTTTTTTTCATTTTATGGTCGAGATGTTCATCGAACATGTCCTTGGAGTGGGCACCAACCATCGAGGACTGTATGGAGAGACATCTGGTTATTACGGCACTGTTGAACAGCAGGGCCGTCTGACACTTCACTTGCATATGTTAATATGGATCCGTGGTACTTTGTCTCCTGATGAAGTTCGTGCGAGGATCCTTGATCCGACCTCTAGTTTTCGCCAAAGACTGGTGGACTATCTGGAAAGTGTACATGCGGGTGACTTTTTGCTCAAAGTAAAGAAGGAGGTTGAAAGTGAAGTTACAGCTGCTGAAATCCTTGATGATTATCGTAACCCAAATGAGACTCTTCCCGAACCTCCTCCGAGAATATGTCACAAAGTACCAGTCGATACTTGTTATGACTGCCTGAAAGTCGCATCATGGTGGTCGAGGTTCCGCTTTTCAGTAAATGACCTGTTGTTGAAGTCAAATGTTCACAAGTGCTCAACAAACCGCAATCGGGATGGCTCCGAAAACAAAGCCCGTCCTTATAGGGGCTGTCTTGATAACATCTGGGGAAAATGCAAAGCACGTTTTCCGCGTCCTATATTCAAGCAGACTGAAATTGATGGTGATACTGGACATATCGATGTAAAGAAGACGGAATCATCACTTAACACTTTCTCGTATCTCGTGACTTACCTCCTCAGATGTAACACTGATGTGACTAGTCTACGCTCAGGTAGTGCAATTAAAGGTGTTCTGCTGTATGTTTCTAACTATGTAACGAAGCCTGCTCTGAAAACACATGTCATATTTGAAACTGTACGTTCCATGTTTCTACGCCACTCTGAAATGATTGGTGGTACGGAGTCGCGAAATAACAAAGCACGTAAGCTTATGACCAAAATAGTAAATTCTCTGAGTGCTAAGATGGAGATGGGGTCACCCATGGCTTGCATGTATCTTCTCGGTAATCCTGATCATTATACCAACTACAGATTTGTACCCTTCTATTGGCAATCATATGTTCATGAGACTAGGAATGCCTATGAACCGAAGCAAAATAATGTTAGTGGGACTGATCAACCATGCACCCAATCTGATGGTTCTGACAAACGACTTCAAAAGATGGCCATATATAAGCGCAATGGTCGCATTATTGGTTTATCACCTGTCCAAGACTATAAGTTCCGACCTGCTTCGTTACACTCTATGTGTCTCTACGACTGGATCTCCTCTTGTCAACGTGAAAAGAGAGCAACGAAGAAAAAAATGAAACACGAAGTGGGCACTGAAATCTGAGCAGATGAGGGTTCAACCGATAGTGAATCAAATGCTGGTGGGGCTAAAGCCGAGGAGTCTTCAAAATCACAGCTACTGCCGTTCTTGGCGGACCACCCGCTCGCCGATACCCATGCAGTGCGGTGCCTTCAGAAAGTGCGCATTCCAAATTTTGTGGGTAATTCGTTGCCAAGATTTGACCAGGGAGATCGCGAGTACTATTGTTCCACCATGTTGACACTTTTCAAGCCCTGGAGAAGTGGGTTAGACTTGAAAAATAGTATGGATTCATGGGACGAAACTTTTTCATCGCATAGTTTTTCAACACGACAGCTTGACCTTATGAAGAATATGAACATTTGCTACGAATGCCTGGATGCACGTGATGAATTTCATGCACAGATGCGAAAAGGAGCATCAACATTACCTAGTTGGGCAGAACTGGGCAGCGGCAATTTTGAAGATTTAGACCAATTAGCAATCGACGATGCTATAAACTTACCTCCAGAACACAGTAGACCTCCTGACGTATTCATGTCGGCACTCATTGGAAAATCTGAAAGAAGTCGACGAGCGTTTATGGTGGAGATAAGACGAATGCTCGTATCTCTTGGCTGGACAGATTGCAACCCAGATCTTGTCGCTGATGAACTTCTCGGTCCGCCTGCAGTAATTCAGTCACAGTCGCCGGGCCAGTGGAAGGCTGCTGTTGCTAGTAAGCGTGCTGAAGTTACCCAGGAAAGAGCTCGACATTTACCACCAAAGACAGGGTCTCGTGGTGTAGCTGCATTCACTCCTAACGAAGTGAAGGTTGTCGATAAAGCATATATGAGCCGCGCATTCGTTTCGAAAGAGTGGGAACCTGCAGTTGCTGATGTTTCATCTACATTTGATTTGAACAAAGAGCAGGAGCGTGCCTTTAGAATTGTTGCCCACCATGCCTGCAGTCCTGATTCTGGTCAGTTGAAGATGAACATCGCCGGAATGGCCGGCACAGGGAAAACACAAGTATTGAAGGCCCTAGTGGAGTTTTTTGAGCGGAGGAAAGAAAGCCACAGGCTCATCATTGTTGCCCCAACGGGGAGTGCTGCGGCACTCCTGAAGGGTTCCACTTATCATTCAATGTTTGGCATCAACTCTGATGGTGGTTCCTCGTCAAACATCCAGCTCGCCCAAGTAAAGTCGAGATTGGAAGGTGTCGATTATATTTTTCTTGACGAAGTATCAATGCTTTCATGCCGTGACATGTTTCTCATAAACGCGAGGCTCGCTCATGTCATGAATGACCTTGATTCACCTTTCGGGGGCCTAAATATGATTTTTGCAGGAGATTTTGCCCAGCTGCCACCAGTGATTGGTCAGGAACATGCGTCACTATATAGTCACACTGTTGGCATGAATGCGACTTCGCTCCGTGACCAGGAAGCTGCTATAGGTAAAGCTTTATGGCACCAGGTAACAACAGTAGTAATACTACGACAGAATATGAGGCAATGCACCCAGTCTGCTAATGACGCCAAGTTTCGCAAGGCATTGTCAAACATGAGGTACAAAGCATGCACACTTGCTGATATTGCGTTTCTGAAGTCACAAATATCCAGTATGCTACCAGGTAGACCTAATATTAATGAAAAACAGTTCAGGAATGTGTCCATAATCACAAATCTGAACTCACAAAAGGATGAAGTTAACCGCCTAGGAGCCCAAAGATTCGCAGCAGAGACAAATCAGGAACTGCATGACTTCTTTTCGATCGATTCCATACCTTCCAAAGAGCCTCACGAGCATCGCCCACAGAAAGGTATCCCTGCAGGTAAGTCACGTTCCGTGAAACAAGGTAAGATACCTGCCGATATTCAACGTGCGCTGTGGGAACAGCCTGCTTGTGCGAATACAAAGCTCATCCCTGCGAAGTTGTCAATTTGTTTAAACATGCCTGTAATGATTCGTAATAATGCTGCTACCGAACTGTGCATAACGAAAGGACAGGAAGCTTTTGTCTATGGGTGGGATTGTCAGAAAGGACCCGGTGGAAAAGACGTGCTCAACACGCTCTTTGTAAAACTCGCAAATCTGCCTTGCCCAATTAAACTGGATGGTCTACCACCAAATGTGGTTCCGCTCACGAAGACGACTGTCACCACCTCTTGTAAATTGCCCGATGACTCGTCCATTGCTGTGACAAGGTGTCAAATTGAGGCACTTCCCAACTTTGCGATGACGGACTATGCTTCGCAGGGAAAGACGCGCCCGTACAATGTGGTGGACCTTAGTCAGAGTCGTTCCCATCAAAGCTACTACACCTCTCTGTCAAGAAGCGCAACCGCTGATGGGACCCTTATTCTGAACTCTATACATCCTGGAAAGATCACAGGCGGCGCGTCAGGCGCATTGCGACAGGAGTTCCGCGAGCTTGAATTGCTTGATGACATAACCACTCTGTTGTTCGAAGGCAAGCTTCCTGCGCAAGTGGCCATGGGGGATCGGAGAAACACGTTGGTAGATTCTTTTCGTAGATATAAAGGTATGTCATACATGCCTGCAGCAATGCACAGATCTATATGCTGGAGTAAGTCTGATCCATTCCTGGAATCAAAGGATTTCGTATGGAACAGTTCTCGTGATCCTGCAAAACAGGTCAGCATGGATTTTGACGTGAAGAAAAACAGCCTAGATACTGCCCTATCACCTTGTACGCCAAAAAAATCGAGTCCCGCCAATAAACCAGTTCTTGCTTTGAAGCGTAAGCGTCCATACATACCTTCAGCCGACGTAGATACGCCACTCAAGAAGTTGAAAATTGATCATGTGGCTTCAACATCTCGCGGTCTGCACGTGAACGTACCGATAGGGACGCAGTGGCATAATAATAGTTGTGCTTATGATGCTACAATTACTACACTATTTAACATTTGGCGTCAAGGGGGTGGCGGAACGGGATTCCCGGACCTAGGGTAGGGGGGGAGGGGGTCCAGCCGAAGGCCGAAAAAAAAG
>QFEU01006123.1:0-11551 GCA_003316345.1 Tricholoma terreum | reverse complement strand
TCCCAGGAACAGAAGGAATAGACCAGGAATCCACCAGGAATTCAGGAATGAACCAGGAATCCATAAGGAATGGTGGGGGAGTGTAAAGTATTGGCATGCAGCATTACCACACCCCAAGCCTGATTGTGGATAGGAGTGGGGGAAGACACTGGAAGTTCAAGTGCAAGTACCACACCTTATAAGTGCAGATCTTCTTTCATTGATCAACATTGTAACAAGTGCTAGTGCTCACTTGTTTCCTTGCACAGTCGACCATCAAGACATGACTTTCGATGATGAGCCAACCCTTCCAAAGCTCAACAATCTCACCACGCATACCACCGGTTGCTGGGAAAAGTCTGAAGGTGGGCCTACTGGTCCTGATCACAAGGAACTACCAAATTTGGCTCACCTAAATATCAAGCAAAGCAAGATTTTATGGTGGCATATTTTAAGGCAGGCGAACTCAATCCAGATCTGATCCCAACACAGAAGGGGTTTCTTCACTTATTCTCTGCATGGATTTTAGATGAAAGCCTTCCCTGGACTTTAGGAGAAGCACCCTTGCTTGCACTTCTCTTCATGCATCTTAAAGTTAGATTTTATTTTCCAAGCGACACTACTGTCTGCAACTGACTAATGAAGATCTTTGCTGAGCTACATGGGAAAGTTGTGCGAGTGTTCACAGTATGTTTCCTTTGTTACTGATACTACACAATAACCTCATCCATTTATAGAGCATCACATCTAAGATTGTGTATGCTACCAACATATGGACAACCAGACAAATGGTATATACATTTGCTTGCATATTAGCCTCTTTCATTAATGAGGACTGGGAACTTATCCAACATGTTGTTGACTTCAAGCTGCTCAAAGATAAGGAACATGAGGGCCTTCAAGGCAGATTTGCTTTGTGAATGGTGCTGCTAAACGAGGCAGCCTTAATAAGATAAGCTATTTTCTGTTTGGTCTACCAATGTCACAACTTATCTCTGTATGATCCACTTCATTAGCCTCATGATGGACAATGCATTGGTCAATGATGTGATTGTTGAAATGACAGCTCAGTGTCTACTTCAGTGCTACAGTATACCATTCACGCCTGATATACATATCAGGTGTATTGCACACATTATTAATCTTATTGTGCAGGCCTTTTTAGCAGGCATGGATGAGGCTGATGAGTCCGACATTCTGGATTATTATACTCTACACAAAGATGCACCAGTCCACTATGATGTAGACAAAGATGAAGATCAACAGGCATTGGTGTTACATCCGTAACTTCTGACAGGTTTCCGATCGGAAATCTGACCGCAACTCCGTTCGGCTGTATGTTTTATATTACTTTTGATTGATACACTTATTACATCACGTTCCACACCACTCATTAATATAGGTAGCTTAGTTACATTACTATGGCCTGTGCACCCGTTACCCGCGTCGGACTTTCTCGTAGACACCGCCTCATTACCGACCTAGTATAAAGCTTAGCTACTCTCACTTGTATTCTTCAGTTCGAATATCGACCAAGTCACACCTAGCCCTCTCGCACCTTAAGTTCCAAGTCTTCGGACTTTCCCCTCGGAACCCCTTTCCCTCTCTTGGACTTCCTCATCGGAAATCTGTTCTAGTCTCCATCTCTGTTCTGAAGTTAGGACACGAAGCGATACGAAGAGTGCAACTTCTTATAAGTTGAAGCCAAGTCCTTTCTGTAAATCCCGTTGGATTCCCGTTGGAATCCCGATTGGACTCTCAGTCTAGCTCGGTACTTAACAGTATATTCGAACTCCCTCTTCGATCGTTTTATCAACCACGTTCTAATCATGTCACAAACTCAGGGAGCACGCACTACGCAAAACTCCCAACGTGCAGGCACAGTTCCAGGATTGAGCGCAACACGCCAATCAAGCCTCGCACACACACCCTCCCAAACCCTCAGCACTTTTGGATCTTCATCCCACCCCAGTAATATCTTCTGAACAACTGGAGCAGCACCAGCATTGATTACCCCGTCTATCAGTGCTCGCATCGCATCATATGAAAGCCCCCGACCTTCAAACATTCCCTCGGGTAATTTACACGATTATCCGGAACGTCCAAATTCACCTACATCTCCCCTTGAATATGATGACCGTGATGATGCCCCTGCAGATGACGGACCCCCAGGGGATCCACCAGGTGGCAATGATCCAGACGACGGTCCTTCAGGAGATGATAACAATCCAGATGACGGTCCTCCAGGAATGATGATGATCCAGGTGAAGCTCCTGACTATAATCCCCAAAACCATTCTACTCTGCTGGGTTCCCCGCGCAGTTCTCCAGATATCGCAGGACAATTTCTTGGAGCAATTCAAAGCCTAGCTACGAACATCATTTCGATGCAATGACCAGCAGCAGCTCCCCAACCAGAAAAAGTCAAAGTCCGCGAACCAGAACCCTTCGACAGATCAGACCTGCGCAAACTCCGAAGCTTTTTAGTTTCATGCAACCTCCATTTCTGAGACCGACCCTACGCCTTTCCAAATGACAAGAAGAAAATTCTTTTCGTCCTCTCATATCTCAATGGCTCGGCAATCAGTTGGTTCGAACCCAGTCTCATGGACCCGACCAACTCCACCCATTGGATGTGGGATTTTGAGGTATTTCTCAATGAGCTCAAAGTCAATTTTGGCCCCCATGACCCCGTCAGGGACGCCAAAAAGAGTCTCACTGAAATTTCTATGAAGGACAGTTCTCACATAGTCAAGTATAATGTGGAGTTTTGGAAGTTAGTTGTGAGGGTTGACTGGAACAAGTCCACCCTTACAGCGCGGTATTTCCGCGGGCTTCCGCTGAGACTTCGCATTGAAGTAATGCGTGGTGGTAAACCAAATGCTCTTGCTGCTATGCGACTAAAAGCTCAGGATGCAGAAGGATGAAGCCAATCAGGAAACACGGAACTCCGGAAATTCCGGGAATTCATCAAAGAAAGATTCCAAAGGCCATTCCAATTCACCTTCAAATTCCAATTCTAATCAATCCAGTTCTAAAACCAACTCATCAAATTAACCGGAGAAGAGCGGGAATGCCAAATGAAGGAAGGATTGTGTTTGTATTGCAGAAAATCGGGGCACATAGCTCACGATTGCCCGAAAGCAGTCAAAGCACGCACAGCAGCGGTTGAGTTGAAAGACTCCGCAGATTCAAAAAAATAGTCCGCAACCCCCAGGTAATGTCTTCATGGACTGAGGTTTGCATTGACCTTGACCGTGTAGCAAAATTCATCTGACTCAACGCGTCCGCTCTTTCAGACCCTGATTCCCTTTTCATATCCCTCGCAATCCTGAACTCTTTATCTATGTGCACTCTTATTGACTCTTGTTCTTCCCATTGTTTCCTAGACTCGTCATTTGTATCTAAACACAAGATCACAACTACAATGATTTCTCCGATCGGACTCCGTCTGTTTGATGGGACTTGCAACTCCATCATCTCGCAGATAGCTGAGCTTCTGATTACTTTTCCATCTGGTGAAGAGTTCACTCTGACATTCTATGTAACATCGCTCGACTCTTCCTGCTCTGCAGTTCTAGGATACAACTGGCTAAGACAATACAATCCGTTGATTGACTGGTCTACAAACCAAATAACTTTCCATTCTACAGTCCACAGAGGTCCAGCCCCGTCGACGTCCTCTGGTGAAGCAACTCTGTTGCGAGAACCATCTATAAAAACCCTGAACTCCCCAGCGGAACCAACCCCACGCAAACCCGAACCACCCCCAATATCAATGATCAATGCGGCAGTGTATGTACGCGCTTGTCGACTACCAGGCTCACACGCCTTCCAACTATCCCTTTTGAAAGAAGGAACATTCACAAAATCCGTGGCCCTGGCAGAAACTCCAATTGATCTTTCAAGTATTCCAGAAGATTATCACGAGTTTGCTGACGTCTTTAGTAAAGGCAAAGCGGAATCACTACCCCCACACCATCCCTATGATCTCAAGATCAACTTGGAGGAAGGTGGAGCACCACCTCCAGAACGCATGTACTCTCTTTCTCCGTCGGAGTTAGAGGCACTCCGCCTATTTATTGATGAAAATGTCAGGAGTGGCTTCATAAAACCGTCAAACTCTCTGCACGGAGCTCCAATCCTCTTTGTCAAGAAGAAGGATGGGAGCCTACGCCTTTGTGTCGACTACCGCGGGCTAAACAAGATCACGAAGAAGGATTGCTATCCGCTTCCCCTAATCTCGGATCTCCTTGATACCCCGTGGAAAGCTCGTTTGTATACAAAAATTGACCTTCGTCACGCTTATCATCTTGTCCGCATTGCAGATGGAGAGGAATGGAAGACAACTTTCCACACTCGCTATGGCTCATTTGAATGGCTAGTAATGCCTTTCGGACTTTCTAACGCACCCGTGGTCTTCCAACGTTTTATGAACGACATCTTCAGTGACCTCCTTGACGTTTGTGTCATTGTTTACCTTGATGACATACTAATCTACTCCGATGATATGTCTCAGCACAAGCAACATGTCAAGGAAGTCCTATGGAGACTCCGGAAGCATGGTCTATATGCTAATGTGGGGAAATGCGAATTCTACAAAGACACCGTGGAATACTTAGGCTTCATTTTAAGCCCGAACGGACTCCTTATGTCCCAGGAGAAAGTTCAAACCATCCTCAATTGGCCAGAACCACGCAAAGTGAAACACGTCCAGTCTTTCCTCGGTTTCGCAAATTTCTACCGCTGATTCATTTTCGGGTATTCCGAGATCACAATACCGCTTACCCGCCTTACCCAGAAAAATGCCCCTTGGAACTTCGATAGCAAATGCTGCGCAGCTTTCGAGAAGTTAAAGGAAGAGTTTACGCATGCTCCAGTCCTCACTCACTGGGTACCAGATGCTAAAATCATGCTCGAAACAGACGCTTCGGACTATGCCCTCGCAGCAATATTCTCCGTCTATACCGACGATGGGGAAATTCACCCAGTCGCATTCCACTCACGATCCTTCAACCCTGCGGAACTCAATTACGACACCCATGACAAGGAACTACTCGCAATCTTTGAAGCATTCAAGCATTGGCGTCAGTACTTCAAGGGTAGCGGAATTCCGATTGATGTTGTCACTGACCACAAAAATCTGGAGTATTTCGCAACCACTAAACTATTGACTAGACATCAAGCGTGATGGTCCGAGTTCCTCTCGCAATTTAACATGGTCATCCGTTTCCGGCCCGGGAAATTAGGCGCAAAACCCGATGCTTTAACTAGATGATGGGACATCTACCACAAAGGGGGAAATAGCGACTTTGCCACAGCAAACCCGAGCAATTTCCGACCTATCTTCACCCAAGAACAACTCACCACGTCACTCCACGTGAGTACCCTTGCAACTCCGATTATTTGGAATGCTATTATTATGGACATTGAGCAGCTCCATAACATCATTCGTTTATCCCTAATGCTTGACCCACTTTCCGCAGCCCATCTGCCTATCCCTACTGCTCCAAACTGGACCATGGATGAAAGCGGACTACTCTGTCAATACAACCAGATTTACGTCCTGAATGTTAACGGCCTCCACCTGAAAGTCCTCCAGTATAATCATGATCACATTCTGTCTGGCCACACTGGGCAGAACAAAACCCTCGAACTCATTTGACGAGAATATGTGTGGCCCAACCTACGAACCTTTGTGCAACACTTCTGCAGTTCATGCACCACATGTAAGCGTTCTAAAGTACCCCATCACAGACCCTACGGACTCTTGAAGCAACTTCCCATTCCGGAAAGGCCGTGGAATTCCATTTCGATGGATTTCATTGAGCACCTACCGGAGTCTGATGGTCACACCGCTCTCCTAGTCATTGTGGATCGACTATCTAAGCAAGGTATATTCATCCCTATGGTAGACAAAATTACCGCTCCAGAACTTGCAAGACTATTTGTCATCCACATATTCTCCAAGCACGGAGTTCCATCCCACGTCACTTGCGATCGGGGCTCCGAGTTTGTTTCCCACTTCTTCTGCTCACTGGGAACTGCACTAGACATGAAGATTCACTTCACTTCGGGTTATCATCCAGAAGGTGATGGGCAAACTGAACGACTTAATCAGACACTCGAACAGTACCTCCGAATTTTCTGCAACTATCAGCAGGATAACTGGTCCCCGCTCCTTCCCCTCGGAGAATTCGCTTACAACAATGCTCCGAGCGCATCAACGGGAACATCTCCATTCTTCGTGAACAAAGGTTACCACCCGAACATCACTGTCTACCCCGAGCGCGAACTTGCATCACAACGCGCCCAAGAGTTTGTCATTGACCTCGATGAACTACACACTGAACTCCGCACACAGTTAACTGCAGCACAAAAATGTTACCAGGGTCCTGCGGATCGTTGATGGATTCCCGCTCCTGACTTCAAAGTCAGAGAGCAAGTCTTTGTCAAGGCTGAAAACATCCGCACCACATGTCCATCCAAGAAACTATCAGAAAAGAATCTAGGACCTTTTGACATTATTGCACGGCCTGGTACGCACTTAGTTACAATTCGGCTCCCCGATCATCTCCGCGCAATTTACCCGGTATTCCATGTCTCTCAGCTGGAACCGGCAACCCCAAATCAAATCCCGAATCGGACTCAACCCCCGCCACCTCCGATTGAAATCTCTGGTGAAGATGAGTACGAAATAGTGGCCATCCTGGACTCCAAGATTGACAACCAGAGAAAATGCAAATTATTGTATTTTGTCTGCTGGGCAGGGTATGAGGGCACAGATGAGGAGAATTTGTGGTTACTGGCTACTAAACTTGAATATGCGCAGGAGCTTCTGGCGGACTTCCATGCACGATACCCGAGCAAACCTGGTCCTTGACCATTTACACTCAGTCACACTTGTAGACAAGGAGACAAGAAAATTTTATAAAGCAAAAAGAAAAAAAATCTATCTAAGGCGCGACCCCCGTGGAACCCAACAGGCCAGCACCCTCATCACCACTCCCCGCGGACTTCACATCCTCGCCTGCTTCGGACTCTCCCTTTTCACTCCCCTTCTTGCTCCCCTTCTCACTCTTGCTGTCATCCTCCCCCGCATTCTTGATCTCCCACCTCCTCCTGATGAGGAACTCCTTGTAATCGGCTGCCTCCCTCACCAAGTCGGGCAGCTCCCCCACAGCCTCCTCTTCTTCGTCACTATACTTGGGGTCGAACTTGTCGTCGTCCGCCCCGATCCATCGGTCACCCACTGTGTTCGCCAAGTGCCGGAGGTCACACCTGATCCCCACCAGAACCTTCACAATCTCCCCAAATACGGCTACAACAGGCTCAGACGCCGCAGGTTTCTCCACCCTCGCAAAGGCAGCGCCCTCGCACTTTTGCTTCGCCCGCATGCAGGCAAGGCACGACTTGCCGCGGGTCGTCCCACGTACACAGTCGACACCGTTGGAGATGCAGCTAAAGGAAGTTTCAGTAGGCAAAATAAATAAACCCAGTTGTTACTCACCGCTGGCAGGCAGAGTCAGCAAGTTCCCCCATGGTATCCGCAGGGGTTTCCTCCGCTCGCCCTTTTCCCTTGGTCTTGGGTTTTTTCGAGGGCCCAGCCTTGCTCTCATCGTCCTCTGTGGCCTTCCACTTGGCCTTGGCCTTGGCCACTTCAGCTGCCTTCTTGGCAGCCTCCTCCTCGGCGCATTTTTTTGCCTCCTCAGCCAGGCGCTTCTCCTCAGCCTCCCTCGCCAACTTCTCCCGCTTCAACCTCATTCTCTCCTCGAGTTCCTCAAGGGTCGGGGATGCAGATTGGACGCGTTCGGCGGGCATGGTATTGGTAGTGGTGGTAAAGATGAAGAAATTTGTTGATCTGTTTATTCTATTTTAGTTTTTTCAACAGTGACGTGCCTCGTGGGCTCGGCCCTAAGGGGGAAATACTGTTACATTTGTAACTTCCGATGGGTTTCTGATCAGAAATCCGACCGCAACTCTGTTTGGCTGTACATTTTATATTACTTTTGATTGATACACTTATTACATCACGTTCCACACCACTCATTAATATAGGTAGCTTAGTTACATTACTACGGCCTGTGCACCCGTTACCCGCGTCGGACTTTCTCGTAGACACCACCTCATTACCGACCTAGTATAAAGCTTAGCTACTATCACTTGTATTCTTCAGTTCAAATATCGACCAAGTCACACCTAGCCCTCTCGCACCTTAAGTTCCAAGTCTTCGGACTTTCCCCTCGGAACCCCTTTCCCTCTCTTGGACTTCCTCATTGGAAATCTGTTCTAGTCTCCATCTCTGTTCTGAAGTTAGGACATGAAGTGACACGAAGGGCACAACTTCTTATAAGTTGAAGCCAAGTCCTTTCTGTAAATCCCGTCGGATTCCTGTCAGAATCCCGATCGGACTCTCAGTCTAGCTCGGTACTTAACAATTGGAAGCCAAGGAGATAGAGGATGACAATGGCATGGATGTCAACATTGACAACATAGATATGGACAATGAAGAGCTGACTGGCCATCAAAGTGCTGTTAAGAAGGTAAGCTGTGATTCTTTGTGAGTTATTATCTCATTTATGGTTTCAGTTATGTGCTATTACAACAAAGATTGTATTGTCACCTCAATGCCATGCAAAATTTCATAAAATCACAATTTCGCAGTACAGCAGTGATCCTTGTACCAAAGATCAGACATGTCTCATGGTAGTGTTGCCATGGCTTAGCTAGCCGTGATTTGGCTTGCACAGCCATGGCTTTGTCATCTTGGTCTTAGCTTGACTGATGGCTTTGTCAAGATAACCATAGTTACACCTAGCTCCAGGCTCCAAGCCGGCTTCATTTTTTCCTAGCTATAGCTGATCTTGAGCTGATCTTGAGCTGGAAAGCCAACTTCGAGATCTAGGTTTAATGTATATCTTGCAACACCATTCATTCATTGCATATCTACATAGTTACTGGTGGTATATAGAACTATCAAGATGAAGTTCAAAGTTCAAACTTCACAGGGATGCCGGAATTTGAACTTTGAAGGTGTCTGTCAGATAATTGATGATCATGTAATGCTTGATTGGGATTTGGGCAATGATATGTCGCAAGTTGAACACAAGTTATGCAACCCACGGACAGTCATATGGATAATGGAGCATCGAGGTAGTCATTCAACAGCAGGTAGTACAAACGACAAATAAGTATACTAAAGACTAAAGCAATGGTCCAATGGATAACTGTGATATGGTATTGATGGTGGGAACACAGTCGCAGAGTCCAGACAAGCTCTGAAAGATACGTGACGGCCAGCTCAGGTGCAAACTTCAAAGTGTGACAGAATCAGATAGGCGTCATTACCAAAATGATTGAAAACTGTACGAAAAAAACTCCTGTTATCCACAGGAATGAGTAGTTGCCGCGAATGACATGCCAGTCGATCCTCATGAGGATACCACATCAATGCCCAGCAGATCCTCCTGCTCCCAAGTCGCAGCTACCCTTTCTAGGCCTCAACTTTGACGCTGAGTCTGCACTGAAGCCAGAATTCAGAACCGGAATGCCTACGCACTTCTGGCTCCAGTCGTAGTTGTGATCATATCAATATCCTTTCGCAGTGAAGAGCTTTTTGAAACGTTTCCGGATGTAATTGTAGTTGGGCTCGGCGTTGAAACGGAGATCGCGTGCATAACAAAGAAAGGTGTGGAACTCGTTGGGGATACTGGAACATAGCTTGAGAATTGAAGTCTTGAGTTTACGTTGTTTTACACGCTGATACTTCTGCTTCTTCGCAGACCCCTCTAAGTGCTGCCATGGCAGCGAACCATGAAGAAAGTAGATGAGAACGTAAGCGAGGGACTCCAGATCATCGCGTCGAGTCTGTTCGATGCCCAAATGGCTGTTGACAGAGGCATAGCGAGCAGTGCCAGTCAGGCTCTTGTAGGTATGATAGGGAATGTGGTTGAGAGTGTCTTCATTACAATACTTGTTCGCAAGACCAAAATCGATGATGTTGACCTTGTGGCAATCTTGATGCATGCCCATGAGTAAGTTGTCGGGTTTTATGTCACGATGAACGTAATGGTGAGCATGGATGTATTCAACAAGAGAGATCTGGGGTTGATGTTAGAATGTGTGGGTTGATTGACCCGTAAAACTTACCAATTGGTCAGCCAACATGAGGACAGTTTTAAGCGTGAATTTACGGTTACAAGCATTGAAAAGATCCTCTAGAGAGGGCCCGAGAAGGCTCATAATAATCGCCCTATAACCACACTCGGCACCAGACCAAAATATGCGAGGTATGCCCGCTGCAGGACCCAAAGACTTGTAGACTGTCCACTCGTGGTGGAGCTTGGGATGATCTGTATCAAGGGGTTTCATTTTAACCACAACCCCTTCTCCGGTGATGACATTGTTTCCAGAGTACACTTCACCTATGTAAGCGCACAATTCTTAATAAGAGGTTGATTCAGTGGTATAGTGACACACCGAAAGACCCTGACCCGATCCTCTTCCTAAGTCTATACTTTCCACAGACTCTGAACACCCCAGGTGGAAGATCCCCCATTATCCTACGCCCGATGGTCACACAAACAAGTGGGCTGAAAGGAACAAATATTCAGCGTAGAGATATCCGAGATTCCGAGGCACGAAGGCTGAAAACGTGTGGCTGCAATTTGCCTTGGGAGGACTATTTCAATGTGAGCGACCAGAACACTGGCGATGGGAATAATCTTTGTTGAGGGATATCGTCTTCAAGACTTAAAATCTCAACATGCTTACGTCAGAAAGGAATTTCAAGGGTCGGAATACAAGTACATACAAAGTAATGCAGTAATCGATGAAACGCGGTATCGGAGATCAGAGAAATATTTGTACACGACGTTCGGCATTTGTTCAAAGCTTGGCTGATAGCATAATAAGAAAAGAAAGAGAGGCAGGCTAGTCTGAGTCAGGCTCCATCTGAGTCTCAAAGACAACTCTGTCTATCACGTTCTCCCGCCTTTCATCGTCGTGGGCCTCGTTGGTCAATTCTGCAAGCAGATTCGGTGCGGTGTCTCCCTTGAGCTCCTTCTCAGGGGTAAGGATGTCGGATGTAAAATTGATCGGAGTGTTCCACACAGCGAACTTCAGCATTTGCAAGGCCTCCATCAAAATGGGGCTAATGCGATTCCGCCGCACCGTGTCAGTTTCAGAGCTGGACAAGAATGCCCGTTCACATGGAACAGATGAAGCCTGGATTGGGAGATAATCCATTGCTATAGCAAATATTGTCGGAAGCTCTTCCTGGCGAAGCTGCACGACATTGAGTTTGCTCAGTGCTGGGCTGACATTTAAATAGCTATAAATCACTTACCTCCCAGTATAAGAGCAAGTCTGTGTCAATACTGGGCCGAGAGCCAAAGGCATACCCTTGGTACTCTGCCTCAAGAGACAGTATTTCTTGAGGTCTTTACTCTCCCCCCCCTAATCCGAGTGGAGTCCGCTCAGACACTCGGACTTTGCTCGGACTTTTGTTGGCTGAGATTTCTGCCAAATTGAGATTCCCAGTCCGAGCTCGTCCTAGTAAAGTCCGAACAATT
>QFEU01006115.1:0-10461 GCA_003316345.1 Tricholoma terreum | reverse complement strand
GCCAGGGGAAGTGGGTGAAGTTGGTTCATACGAGAAATGAATGCGGCTCTAAGTGAGTTAAGTAACACAGCTGGGGCAGTTGGCTTTTGGTCTGCTAGTTTTCTAAAACCTCTCCAGAATTCACCTTCTGTCTCTGCATTTATGAGTGACTGCAGATTATTTTCCTGTAGCACCCTCCATCTCTCTCGGTTCCTATGGGCAGAGCCAGGCACATTGGCCAGCACACCCTTGTTTGTACCGGGGGGTAGTGACTCAGGGAGATCTGTCTGCACTTTGGTCATAGATAAGGGGTACAGTCCCATTGCAGCAAAGTCATGTGGCTCATGAGCTGGGAGGACAAGATCAGGGGGAGGTGGAAGGGCAGCACCTTGTTTTGCAAGTCTGTCTGCTTCCTCATTGTGTTTGTTCCCACTGTGACCTTTGACCCATGTAAAAAACACAGTTGCAGGCCGTTGTTGGATGACAGTTATAAGGTTGGACAAGACATCTCCATTCTCACATCTCCACCCCTGTGCACACTGGTGAGCAGCCCAGTATACAATGGACTTGATAGCATAGTGTGAGTCTGAGTAGATGTGCAATGATTGGCTTGGCTGTGCATGCAGCAAGGCAGACAGCACTGCAAACAATTCTGCTCGTTGGTTCGTCTGCTTCCCAGGTACCCGACCTGACATGTTTGCCTTGTTATTATCCCCCCAGAAGACTCCATAGCCTGCCGCAGCATTTGGGCCCCCATTGTGTATACATGAGCCATCAGTGTACACTGTGATTGGATTTGTATCAAAGAACACAGGCCCATATAGCTTCTTGATTCTGTCAGTCTGTGAGGTCCTTGACTCCACGACCTCAACCAGGAGGGTGTCCAACTCTGTGTCCTGTGGCAAAGATTGCACAGTGGGTTTATGTGGGCGCCTTGCAATTTCTGTTTTTGGGCAAACCACTGATGATGGTAATTTCAGTTGTAGCACAATTGGAGCATGATCAGACCATTCAGGGTCATGTGGCAACACACAAAGGTCCACCACCATTGGCTTCCCTGCATCATTTACAAGGACATAGTCAATGACAGAGGATCCCATTGGTTGGAAGGAGGTAAAGGAGGAGTGCACTCCATTTACAGTTGACAGTCCATTGAGAATATGTAGAGAGTAGTCCATGCACAGTCTAAGCAGCCAATGACCCCGAGTGTTGAGTCTTTCATCTGCAGACACCCGGTGGCCCATATGTGAGAAGGGTGTTGCAGTACCTGTTCGACCATTTGTATCTCCCAGGATGAAGATTGGTAGGTTGAGCAACCCAGCTGCTACCAGTGAATCTTCCAGAATTGAGCAGGGGTGTATATCAGTCCACTGTTCCCATGGGCTTTGTGTTGGTAGCAGGTAGATATTGTAGAGAACAAAGGTAGGAAATACAATAACTTGGAAGTCTGGTCCTGATAGATCTTCCCGGTATTGATCAAGTTGTCAAACAAATAAAAAGCTTTGACATCTGATTAAAAAATCATTGATGCTTGTGGAAAATTTCGGAACATGGCACCATTGGCAATTTGGCATCGAAACATGGAAAGTGAAAGCGCGGAACATTGAATTAATTGGTACCGTGATAGACTACAGAATGGTATGATCAACTACGAGCCTGAATTTCCATAGTCATATGGCTCAAATATAGCAGGATCTATACCATCAGGGTTTTGGGCCGAAAAGGTTAAGGGTAGATAAGGTCTTAAAATATGCAAATTGTTGTGACCATCATATTCTGACTTCCTATCATCATCGCCAGCTGTTTCTAATGAAGCGTCAACCTCGCTCGAATCTTGGTGTGAAGGGTTATCGAGGCGCTGCTTCTGAGACCGCTTATAGTCTCCGTCATCATCCTCGTCTTCCTGCTTCCCTCTTCAATGCCTCCCTCTTTGGATAGTCCAACTGGTGTACCACGCGTCGATTATCTTCAGTCGGCCAGTTCATACCGTCCACGGCCTGCTTGAACCGGGTGTGCATCCATGTACCAGACTCTAGCCTCCGCTGAAGATCATGGTAATGGCCTGCAGGGAGGCGATATTTGCTGAGCCTTTGGAAGTCTTCTGGTGATTTGCACTGTGCGCGCAATTGTTCATAAATCTGCTCATCCTCCTCCGTCGGTGGGTCGATATAGCGGACGGCGAAGGTGTCAGCGAGATTGTGGGAGTGCGGGGATGATACCTCCCCCATCCACACCGCTGGGTAGGTGGTTTATAGTTGAAACGAAGGTTTTCATGGATTGGTGGGAAGAACCGTGGGTGACGGTGTTGAAACGACGAAGACAGCCCTGGAGCCGACGAGTTCCCAGGTAGGCCTGTCGCCGGGCGAGACTCGGAGTCGAAGAAGGCATCATCAGCCATGGTTGACACATCTCCTGACGCAACACCAGTCACACCGGAGGGCGATATGAGAGTCTTGGCCCAAGTACCTCCTGGAGATGTATCCAACCTGCGTTCACCTAGAATTACACAAATCAGCACCAGCAGAAGAAAAAGAAAAACAGCCCTCAAACCCACGTACATCATCAGAGCCCAACGTGCTCATCGTTCTCGTTCCACATGCGTCCCACTCCCCAAATCCGCCATCCCAGCCTTCTTTTCACACACAGCTCCGGCCACAGGGAAATATCAAGGCTACCAAGCGACGCCCGACCTTCGTCTCCTTCCCATCATCCCACACCTCTACCTCCCCATCCACCACATCCCTAAGCTTGTGCCTCGCCCGATCCTTCCTCTTCGCCGCATCGTTCACGTTTCGCAAGTTGTTCAAACCCTGCGAAAGGATCGTTGAAACCACAGTTTCGGTGCTCGCTCAGTTGTAGGTTGGCTTTTCCTTCATCTACACCCTGTACTTGCAGCGCCATCTTACGATGCTCCCCACCCCTCTGACTGGCTTGCTCCTCACCCCAAACATAACCCACCCCTTCCCCCCAAGGACCTCCCAATCCCACCTCTCTCTCCCCTGCTACGCCTCTGCACGCCGCCTCAGTCCCTTCACCGAGCCCTCACCAAAGATCCACACCCTCCCCGACCTCAGCCCTCACACCGTCTTGCGGCCTCGTTAGTGCCTGGTTGGTGAAGCGCGGGATGAGAAGTAGGAGCGAGTCGAGGAGACATGTAATTGGTGAATCCGGTCGCTGAGTGCTGCCCAAGTTTGAACTTTGCACCGCCAAGTTCTGGGCGGTATTGAGAGCGAAATGGAGGGCGATGATGCTGAGACGAGGATGGCTCAAAGGACCGATCGAAGAGGGGAGGATGCACGGCGTGGAGTTGTTGGTGTGTTATTGGTGGGAGCTTGCCTCGCTGGCACGGATATACTGATGCCGTCGCTGGCTCGTCGAGAAGGGGTGGTCTAGAGGTCTGGCTTTCGACGGGGGTAGAAGGATGAGGCTGAGGCTGAGCGAGTTTCGCCACCGTCCGACGTTTCGTCGCAAAACTCTTCGAGCGGGCCCGGCTGGGAGGTCTCATCCGAAAAGGTACTTTCCTCACCCACGTCCGTCTCATTCGTCGTCACCCTCGCCGCCAGCCACGCCACCTTGCGTCCACTTCGTCTTCCCTCCACCGAGTGCCGCAGTAGAAGACAAAGGAGTAAAAACGTTCCTCATACGGCTTCTGCAACTCTCCGTGCCTTCCTTCTACAACGAGCTCGCCATGTAGAGCGCACTGAGAACACTCTCCCTCGCTCGGGCGAACAGCTTATCAGCATATTCCGTTTCCTATCCTGCTGCTGCGAACAAGACACAGTCGGACACGAGGCATCCTTCTCCTTTTCCTGCACCTTCCCAGACACCAGCCGCGCCACGTTGCGCTGGTTGTTGTCGTAGTCGGCAAGTGACCGTAATCGAGGAGAGGCACCAGGGGAAGAAGGGCGCCGGCGCGAGCGTTTCAACAACTGCTTCAACCTCGAGCCCAGCGTCGGTGGATGCGAGTGCGGATGGGGGGCCTTGTATCGAGGAATTTGCCTGGCATATATACGTGGGAGAGATTGGCCTGGAAGAGGGTTTTATCGAAGGAAGTTGTTCCAGGTGGTGGTAGTTGTGGTCAGAGTTCTGTATATCGTATATCAGACTTTAGACCGAACGATCCACCCAGAAGTCCACCTCCTCTACCAGGCGGAAGCCTGTGCATAGCAGGCTTCTGCCGGGAGTGAGAGGCTGTGAGGCTGCAGACAATGAGAGTAATGACGTCTTTGTAGGTTGAAGTCTTGACTCGGCATGGATAATGAGCAGCTTCGTCATCGTCTCATACATATTGTTGTCGCAATTCCCTCATCACAATGTCGCTGTTGACAGAGGAAGGACATATCTCGGTCAAGCCATCTGCCTTTGTCCCAGCGATCCTCAATCTTCCGGAGATCAAACGTGGACCACGCTCAGTCTCGAATGTATCATCACGCTCATCCCACCGAGGACCTGGTGGTGGCATGAACCTCACAGAGGGTTGCATGTTAACAAAATCAGTCAAGTATACGCACCAGCTTTCCCATTTCATAAGTGCTATTCCCAAAGGGGATCCCCGGCCGGTTGTAAGCAGAAAGTTCGCTCGGACATATCCGCATCTACTGACTCTCCTCCATATAGGAGGACGCCATTGCGAAATTGTATATCGTTCCTTACGACAACTTCACTCTTAATGACCCGTGTAACTTTACATACCGTAAGTCTCCCAACTACAACCAACACAACCCACCTAATGTTGAATAGTCGAATCCTTTGTCCACACGTCGCTCGATGTTTATGCTTTCATTGCATTCACAGCATCCGTTCCTACTCTCGACAGCCTTATTCAGATGGTTAAATCCGACAATGATCGCCGGCAAGCAGAAATAGATACGCAGGGTATTGCAGCCCGACGTTCCTTGGACGTGAATATCTTTCTCCTCAATGTCCCTTTACCACGGATGTTGATCCTGGTCGAATAGTTCTCCAACTCAGGCTTTGTCAATCCCGAGTACGAATTAGTTGCACTATATCCCGAACATTTCCTTCCAGCCGGAAGTGTGCTCACCATTTATCATCCCCAAAGACCATATACGAACTATATGGTATCAAGTGACCGACGCCTCCGTCAGACGACGGAATCTAGTAGTCCCCGCTTGCCACCCTTCCCCCATGAACGTCAGGAATGCGTCCTATATGATCACCTAAACATTTTCCTTGTCATTCTAAATGCCGAGATAAAATTCCGGCGTTACTCCCAGGAGATCCTGCTGAACAATTTCACGAACCTCCCACAAGACATTCTCAGGCTCATAAGTCGAACTCTAGAACTAGCCGATCTCATCTACTGGAAGCCTGTACCGACCGAAGGCTCGCCAGGGAAGGCAATTCTGGATCAAAAAATAGCTAACGCGCGACGGAATACACCAAGGGTTGCAAGGCCTGACACCGGGACGACAATCGAGAGGACATTGAGCGAGGACACGGAGATGGGGGATCTCGGAGGTACATCTACTTCGGGGCGTGGTAAATGGTTTGAAGATGCAGATGTGGAACAGCGGAAGGCTTATATGACGATGTTGACGAGTGCGCCTGGTGCGTAGCTCATACTCTCATCTTGATGGACCCGTGCACACCAACATCGGATCTTTTCAGACAATGACTATAATCCCGCGTTCCTTAAGGAGCTCAAAGTCAACAGTGTGTGCTATTGAGTTGGCTCTTCCGATGATGAGAATGCGGAAGCGACCAGCTTTCTTGCGAAGTTCCTGGGCACGGTCCTCATTGCGATTGACATTGGATTGTGTAGAGTTTGACATGATGTTGGAACTCGAAGACTATCAATCGTTGTTGCAGGTGGGATGAAATGCGATGGTGAAGAACGAGAACGCGATAACGGGTGAAAGCAGTGAGCCTGAAGCACGTGGTTCAACTCTTTCAAAGAGCCTGAGCCTGTTCAGCACCTCCCAACATCATCGAGTCTCACTCATAAGTTGTTTTCATATGCCCTCCGAATTCTCCCCACCCAATACTCCTTTCTCCGAACACTGCCGCCTGAAAGTCGCTACCGGACATTGACGCAAGTCTACTCACCAGCGAAGGGGCCATGCCGTTTGTCGGACGACGGCTTGCTAGATGTTTTCGTTTGTCGGCGTTCAACAACTGCGGATTGTGGAGGGCTCGTGGTTACGCGCTGCATCGTCGTTCTTGGTAAAAAATATACCGGGAATTGATCTGCATTAGGTGCCTCCCAGGTGCGTTCAATTTTTTTCCTTTCGCGGTGTGATGTCATCCTGATGTGGGTGTACCGACAGGATAGTGTCAAGAATCCATCTCTGGGGCCCATGAGACAGTCTCTTGCTGGTTATATCACCTAACGAATCTGGCAAGCCATATGTTATGACAATCCTTCATTAAACATGCCCTTCCATTTTCAATCCAGACGTCGTCCACCACTACTTATTTGATAACATTATTACCCGCTGCATGCGAATACAACTTTCCTAAAACGTCCATCGCCCTCTCGTCGTAGGCCCTGTACAGGTTGGACGTGCAGGATGCGTCGTCAGCAGTGCATGCAGAGGTCCTTGGCGTGTCGCTTACTGCGACGGGAGTGTCACATGCTTATCTTGGAAGTGGTAGACTGGGGATGGTAGGCTGTTTTACGAGTTTCTAGATTGGACCTGATTGTGTTGTACAGGCAGCTTGTAATGAAGTCGGCCTCGATCTTGTCCGATCAGCCAGCATCTCCAAGGGAACGTGTACGTCGGCAACACTCAACAAGGATCGTAAGTCTAATCCCTTATCCGTCCTTGGTTCGTTAATGATTGAGCGCGGGAGATCTATCCAGACTTGCAGAGGGGGACGCGGAGAACGTGCTCAAGAAGATTTGCATTGACCCTTTTGATGAATCGGTCGACAAAGATGTAGTGCCCCACATCCACATCTCCAGTTTGTCCAGTCTATTCTGTTCGTTGGTGCCACACATCTAATATTCCTGCAGCCAATCATGGACACGAAGCAACATTGCATAATTTAATTCAATTAACGTACGACAATGTCTACAAATATCTCAAAACTCCATCAATCGTCTCTGCTATTGCTCAGAAGGTGAATCCAGGTGTGAATATCGTACATCAATTGCGTGAGTGATTCTGCTCTCCCACCTATGCTTTGTTTGATTCCCTCTCCAGTGTTGGTAAAGAACGTATGTTGGGTCTCTTCTTTGGTAGTTACTCCACGATGTCTGATGCGCTGTCACTGCTCGATAGTAGGATACTGCTGGCTACACCTCACGTCGAGCATCAACTTCCCTGGAAAAAACTTGGGGAGCTGTCTGGAAGTAATCCGTACTGATATCACCGATGTCTGGCAGTTCAACGACGATCAAAAGGTGTGTTCATGGGGTGAATAATCAATTCCGACAATACACTTTCGACGTTTCGGACTATTTCACCTTTCCTTCTGGGGATGATCACAATATTACCGTATCTTTGAACCCCTCCAATGCGGATCTTAATACCCTGATTTTCATTGAAGAGACGTCCATCGATATATACAAAGCCGGTCAATCTTTCGCTATGCCTCCAGATCAAGTCGCGCACTGGATCGCCAACGTTACGCTTGCGTTGAGGTCGGCTGCAGTCGTTCCACCCTCTATCCTGGTGTTCGCCTTTCCCGAGCTCAACCTGACTTCCGGGCCGTTTCTCATTCCCCAGATTCCCATTTCCACAAAGTCGTCCGTTTGGATCAATGCTACCTGGACGGTGCCAGACACTATTCCTCAGAGGTGGTATCCCCATGATCTCGGAACTCCAAAGCTCTACGATCTTGTGACCACGCTTCATCTACCTCTGCCGGGAGGCTCAATCCCTCTCTTCAACTTCACTACTAGAACCGGCTTTCGTACCATTGAGCTTGTCCAAACATCTTACTCTCAAGAGGATGCCCAGCAACGTGGTATCACGCCCGGGGACCAGTGACATTTCGAAATCAACGGAAAGGCCTTTTACAGCAAGGGAACCAATGTCATCCCATTTGACCCTTTCTACGCCCAGGTGAGCACGGAAAAGGTTAGGTGGATTCTGGAGAGCGCGGTGAAGAGCGGACAAAACATGGTTCATGCTTCAATCCCTTAATATTCCATCTATGTAAGGTTTGTAGGTCCGTGTAAGGGGTGGCGGCACGTATCAGCCATCCGAGTCATCAGTCGCAGGTGGAGGATACGATTTCTACTCCATCTGTGACGAACTGGGAATTCTTGCCTGGTCGGAGCTTATATTCTCCGATGCGATGTATCCCATCAACGACTTCTTTGTGGAGTCGATCGAACCCGAAGTACGGCAGAACGTCAGACGCATAAACCGGCATCCGAGCAATGTCCAATGGGCTGGTGGGAACGAAGTTGAGGGTATCGCGACGTATGCAAATCGGTCTTTGGAGAATGGGACGCATTATCTGAATGAGGTCAGTTGAGATTCAGTTTCGACTGCTTTGGAGTGTGTTTCGCTTATCCTCTCTTCTTAGTTCGCCGCTTTATTTCAGGATTTTCTTCATGATATTGTTGTCTCCGAAACTCGTTCCGTAAGTGTCATCTGCAGAGCAATTGTAGAGGTCGAAGTCATGATCTTGATTCTACTAGGTATCTTATACAGCCTGCTCCAGTGTTGGTACTCATTCATCGGGTACTGGCCAAGAAGGCTTCGTTCTTCGACACTGCAATAACTTGAGGACGTAGTGAGGCGAGGTGCTTATCTCGACAATTTCGAATCGTCATTCAGACTTTTATGGGTATACATACTATATAGTCTTTTCTCTATACATCGTACGTGTGTTCATACGATAACAACATCTTTCCAGATGTTAGCCTAGCGCCATTTCGAGAAATGCATCACTGGCACCTCCCTCACGCGGTGAATCCAGAAGCCGATCTCTTTAGGTGCGGAAATGAAGGTGTTGTTTATCGGCCCACAAGGTATTTCTACATTAGTTACTTAGCCACTCAAGATGCATCATTCCAAGTCTACCTTGCGAGGAAGTGGTGGAACGAAGAGAAAGGTGTTGGAGGGCTTCAATTGGCGTTGAATCGTTTGTATCTTTTCGGCCCAACTGTCGTTCTAATGTTCTCATCTTCACGTCTGAAATTGTTGCAGAAGGGTATGACTACTTTAAAACGTGATTGTTACACAATAGTGAAATGCTACGAAATGTAAATAGAGCAGCTCTACATGAGCTCTTACGTCGACGTCGCCAGATTTGCCCACTCCTCATCATCCCCAGCTAGATTACAAGCTGGAATCAGGTCCCGGTGCTTGAACATCTCCACAGAGTTAATCCGATGACAGCCAATTAGCTCAACAAGTTTATCGAGCGTGACGTCCCGACCACTGAAGACATTCTTATCTTTCACGTGCTTTTCTATCTCGAAATGAAGGGACCGCTTTACGTCTGATTTACTGTACACGGCGACAGCGTGCTTGATGAGGCGACGCGAGAGAGGACGCTGGACATCATCTTGAAGCCAGAATATGTTTTGCATCACGAGTGTCAGGTCGATGATATATGTCATCAGGTGGCGAAGTACAACTTGTCTGGAGACAGCCTAAAGGAATATTCTCGAGGAATAATATTGGAGACTTACGATTGTTCATAGACGTCAAACACCCATTTTGCTATGACAAAACAAGCCACAATCGGTATGACGATGGGCGCAGCCGTCGCAAGGCCAGCAAGGCCGGAGATGATACTAACAAGACCTGATGCCATAGGAACACCTACCACGCTTGAAGATATGGAGTCAGCGCGGAGACATTAACAGAGCATAGCGACTTGGACAAACATGGCTCTATGTGGATCGGGCATGTTGGCGTCTTGTATGTTCATAACAAGGTTAGACATCAACGCTTGAAATTCCGGACTTGACAAATACTACGCACACATCTGAGATCTGAACACTGAAAATAATTCCATGAACACACCTTTTTATCGTCGTTGAAATGCCAGACATTGATGATATCAGTACGGATTACTTCCAGACAACTCCCCAAGTTTTTTCCAGGGAAGTTGATACTCAACGCGAGGTGTAGCCAATATCCTATCGAGCAGTGACAGCGCATCAGGCATCGAGTAACTACAAAAGAGGAGACAACATACGTTCTTTACCAACACTGGAGAGGGAATCAAACAAAGCATAGATGGAAGAGCAGAATTACTCACGCAATTGATGCATCGATATTCACACCTGGATTCACCTTCTGAGCGATAGCAGAGACGATTGATGGAGTTTTGAGATATTTGTGGACATTGTCATACGTTAATTGAATTAAATTATGCAATGTTGCTTCGTGTCCATGCTTGGCTGCAGGAATATTAGATGGGTGGCACAACGAACAAAATAGACCGGACAAACTGGAGACGTGGATGTGGGGCACTACATCTTTGTCGACCGATTCCTCAAAAGGGTCAATGCAAATCTTCTTGAGCACGTTCTCTGCATCCCCCTCTGCA
>QFEU01006111.1:0-12433 GCA_003316345.1 Tricholoma terreum | reverse complement strand
TGAAATTGAGGAGAATTGAACTCATGCCACCAGCAAATGTAAAACAATAAACAATGAACTGACTTGGCTATTTGATTCTACTTAAGGTAATCTTCTCTATCCATGCTCATCTGAATTTTTGAAAAAAAGATTTTGTCCCAGACATGGCACCAGAGCCCAAAGAATCAGGTGCGTCAAGGTCAAGTCCGCGAGACTGTGTACATCATGCGATCATACGTTGCGGGGTCCCTAAATAACTACTTAAATTATGTAGGTCACAAGAAGTCCGATGATATGATTAGCAACGCTAGACGTACAATTTACAGCGTTACAAGTACCCAAAAACGTAGAGCGCGAAAACAAGGGAAAGCTAGATACCGTTGTCATAATATGTGGGTGAGTGCGGCGCATACCCCGCTGCGCGTACAGATCCTGGAAATAGCATAACAGGATCTCCACGATCCGGAAAGATGCTCTCAGAGGAGACATTCCGGGAATGCGCTGCATGGTGAGATTCATCTAGTGAATATAGGGTTTCAAGTGTCACAGTCGAGTCGTGTGCGCCGCGGCGGCGAGGGGAAAGAAGAGTTGGGGTGCGTGATCGATGATGGGGAGAAGAAGATCTGCTTGGATGTGATCTACTACTTGAGAGGGACGAAATTTGATGCCGTCGGGCCTGCTCGTCTTCGAGGAGAAGCCCTGGGGTGATAGGAGGAGACATCATGAGAGGATCGAAATGAGCTTTCGTCAGCCGTAGATCGGACGATGATCTTTGATGACTAGAAGGTGGACGAATATCGATATATAGACTTTCGATCGACGAAGGAGATGCTAAACCACGTCCTACAACTGGTAGGGAGGGGGAGACAACTCGCTGTACATCCGGTGCCACGGGAAGCTGGCGACTGTGGTAAACAGGGGATGACGTCCGTGGAAGCGCATGTTGGACGTTTACGGGACTTCGTAGAACATTGTCAGATGAGTTGTAACGGACTACGGGAGAGTGAGGCCTGCTGATGGGCGGTGTGATGGGTTGCACGAGTTGCGATGCGCGTTCAGTCTGGAATGGACCGTCGACAGGCTCGGACATTTTATGGCGAAGGAATGAGGGTGGTAGTGGGGCTGGCTGTGTAGGTGTGGGAGGGATCTGTGTGCGAGTAGTTGGGGACAGTGGTTGTTGGGTTCGATGCGAAGCGGACGTCCGAGAAGAAACAGTGGGACTCGGGGGAACCACCTGTACAGACTGAGGATTCGGGCTGGAACTCCCCGATTCCATAGTGAAGTTGCCAGGTCGATGGCCAATGAATAACACGCCGTTCTCCTCTCTATCCGCATTAGAAATCAATGACGATCGAGCGTCAGCTTCATCTTCCTCCAAAATTGTATCAGGAAGCTGGTTGCGGCCGACGCGACTGCTTTCCGTTGGTGCACTTCTGGAGTGAGCACCACTGACAGTAGACGGACTCGACAAGGTGCTGACATCCCAAGAGTCCACTCGGAAGCCTTGCCTTGGTGGTTTATTCCGGACTTCGATGGCGCGATCTCTCCAAGGCAGAGTAAAATGGTCCGGCAAGGTACGCAGCTGGTGTGCTATCCTCGATCTGAGAGGCAATTCGTGTTGTACATTATCAGGGGAGCCTTGGTCACCGATGGTGCTTGAGGATTCTAGGCGGGCGTGTCCCTTGGAAGACCGGTGCGATGACGTTCTCTCTCCATTGTCGACGGCAAAATACTCCTCTGCGTCTTCTGCGCGGTCTATTGTCCAGGGAGCAGACCGACTTGCTTTACGTACTTTGTAAACGCGAGGCCGAAGGCAAAGACAACGAAGTATTGCAGGCCACATCTGCTTCCTCGATCTGCGTCGATACAGGAACACACCAAACAGTGCTGCTATAAGGGCGCCAACTCCCACAACAATGGGAACGACTATTTGTACTGTTGTCCAGCCTTTCTTCTTGGCAACTGAATAACATCAGGTGAGTACGGAACGAGAGGTGAGTTGGACGCACTAGAAAGGGCAGCATTGACGTCAAATGTGGAACTACCAGACACGTTTGCAAATGCCCAGGAAGGGATATTGGCATTGCTCTTATCAGGGTTTCCAGCAGTGAGGTCCAGAGAATTGTTTCTGCACTGTGATCCCCAGTCATCAAATACAGGAAGGGTAGCATCCCCGTGCAAGATCAGACAAGCACTCCAGATATTGAAAAATACATTGTTGCTGCATCACGATTAGTAATTTCATGAATGTGGTCGGGAATAATGTGGCCTACCAAGTACATGCGGACGGAATTGGAGGCGTTATCGTACCATCTCTAGTTGTGAGCGCACCTGGTTGATCCGTGAGTCCCTTATCCGGTTGCCGGAGGACATGCTTACGCTGGGAGCGTGAAGACTGACAAGACGATGTTATCTCATCATTGAGGGTACAGGGCGTCTGACCACGGTGGTTGTTCAACTGGGATTGGAGCAACAGTTCGTCGCAAGCGCTAAGACGTATGTAGCGGTAACTCACCTCTTCAAGATTATCACCGTTCCGGGTCTTGAAAATTGCAAGTGAGATGTGAAGAGTTTCGTCCATGAGAATACGCACATTGATATTGATTGGCTGGGCAAGCACGAGCACACAAGATAACAACACACCAAGTTCAACTGCGAGACACCATCGTAGAAACATTACATATCAGTTGGTTTTCGAGCGGATGAGTGGCTTGGGCGCAACCGGAGAGAAAGTGAGATATGCCTGCCGGATATAGTACTAAGCGACGAAGGTGCCTCGGCAACCTAACACATGAGTCACACAGGCGTCATTAAGAGCGCTTGAGCTTGTGGACCTGTCAACTGAACAGCCTCCTTAAAGTACCAAAAGAATCATGTGGTCGGACCTTCTTCACTTCGGCTGGAATGAATGATTTCTGTCCCAAGGTCCCCTGCATTCTCCATCGAACGCCGGCTCGACGTCGACTTGGCGCCGGGCCGCACGGGTAAACCCCGGGCCGTAATACTAATAATCACGTGTACCAAGACAAAGGTAGTAGCGTCGTCATTCCTATTCAAATTGAACTCCAAGTTTCCTTTCACCCTAAGCGCCTAAGGTCGATGTTCGATGCGCCCAACACCCTCCAGCATTCTTCCATCTTCGGCAAGGGCGCATCTAACCAAGTGCTTCCACCTCTCCTCCCGTCATAATGATGCGGCATTTATAGACGGGAAATCGTCGGGAACTGACAGTATCAATTCGGCACCCTGTGTGGACATTTGTTCAGGGGAGTGACTGGGATTGAACGCGCGAAGCGTTCCGACGGAAATACGTGTCTCCGACGTTGGTTTATAGAGTGGCACCGGTCCATGTCACGTCTGCGACTAACTTCATCCCCTAATCCTCAAAATTTAACAGACCCCGGAGCCACAACAGCCGCCGAACACTACAGGTTGGACGATGACCGCATATATATCGACTTGATAGGTGGCCATATGCGTAATTTAATGACCACCTTATCGATTTTGCCACATTCGGTCCCTTTGCGATGCGATGTTTATGCTGTGCTTCGGCTTCTTCCAGGTGAGCATTTTCACTATTTCCACCTGGATGCCCATCTGTGAGTTACTATCAGAGACTTCCCGGCTATTATCCGAAGAATATGGTTTTCCCTTCCCATGCACCCTTGCCTGCTGCTCTGCCCACGGTACCCTATTTACGTCTGATTTTGGTCTGATTGGTGGGGATGTCAGATATCGGCGCGACGTGTCGTCTTAACTGTGTCCGTCTTGATCATACGATTGCCATTCTCACGTCATTTCCTCCGCGTGCACTGTGTATCTTGGCTCAGCGGCCTAGTACGGGGATTTGTGTCACCAGGTGCCCTTGGCTTCCTCGATAAACACACGACATCAATGTGCCTGGCACGGAACGGGAAGGCCACGCCGACTGCATGCTGCGGACGCGTTGCTGTACGCCATGTTGAAGGGTCAATTAGTGCGAGCTAAACACCTCGGGCGCCCACGGCCACTAGGGTTTTATTCATTTCGTGAAGGTATAAGCTCGTAAATTGGCCATAGCTACTCTCTAACTGGGATGACTTCCCGAATGACTCGGACGCTCGTGACATTCCGAGGTGGTCGAGGACTTACCTATATTGATATACCGTGGACTCAGTGGGGACATCACAACCAGGGTGTCTGTACGCCGGGCAGGCTTCAGATGCATACCCCAGTTGATACCAGCGGCGATTCTCTGCTGTGTCTGTATTTGACCTCTTTTCAGTCAGCAGAAAGAAAGAAGAGCTATGTAGTCAGCAACTCCCGACCTGCCTCTGGACAAGAGATGAATTTTTGGGGAGGTGGATCGGAGATCTACTTCCATAATAGGTAAATCATTGTAGAACCACGTGCCTGTCCTGGAAAGTTTTCCAGGCCATTCAGGCTTCCACTGGAACTTCCACTACGTACTCGCAGTCCCAGCCGCCTCGTGTTCGATCGCAAGCTTTCTTGGTGTGGGGAATTGAGCTGTGATTGCTCACTTTTCTTGCGACCACCATGGCGCCCCCACCTCCCCCTCCGCCGCCGCCTCTGTCAGCGGTTTGCTTCCCATTCATTGGCTCCAAGCCCAAACGTCGCCTATCTTGGTCTAGTGCCGGCATGACTCCAAGCCAGACATCCCAACTCGAAGACCAATTGGTCCGACATCCTTCATACTCACCAACCTCAACTATTACGGGAGCAGACAGCCTCGAATTTCATTCCGACTCTGAAAAGTATGATGAAGTTCCTTCAACTCTTCCCCAGTTGCATGCGGACGGGAAAGGTCGTCCGAACCTGATACGCGCAAATACAATGACGGGATCCAAGAAATCCACGTTTTCGAACAGGTGGGGGGGGTATGGATGGGGTATCGGAAAGAAGAAAGAGAAGGAGTTGGAGGAAGAGATGGCGGAGAAATCAGGCTCTATGACATCTAAAACAAATCTACCTGTCTATCAGCCTCCCATGCGCAAGGATTCCAAATCGAGTCAAGCAACTCGGTCCACTCAAAGGTCACAAGATACGCAGCGAACTCAGGACTCAGCTCGGACACAAGATACATATCGCACGCAGGATACACATCGGACACAAGATACCCAAAGATCGCTGGGTACACGGGGATCGCAGGGAACCCAGAGATCGCAGGGTACTCAAGGCACACAAGGGTCGCCAGCGGGACAGGATCCGTACCGCAGTAGCTCTCAGCGGAGCAAGGCCACTGTACAAAGCAAGTCGACACATCGCAGTGACGCGACCGGCGCTCCCGCTCCCAGGCGTGCCCATTTTTCGAACGATTCCTTGAGCACCCTTGTTGGGTCAGCACTCGATAGGAAGATGAACGAGGTGGATTCGCTCAGGGATACTGGGGACACGACTGAGAAACTAGCGGACTTGCGAAGGAACATGCTGACCCATCATCTGGATTACTAGTACGTTGGCCGATCTGTTCGATTTTTCCTAAAATTCACCATTTCTGTCCAGTATCATCCCAAGCGAAGATGCTCATCAAACGGAGTATGTCGCTGAGAGCGACAAGCGGCGTGAATTTATCTCTGGGTGCGTTCAACTGTATCACTTTTTTTTACAAGTATCTAATGGTAAGTTCAGATTTTTCGGGACATCTGGCCAGGCTATCGTCGCTGAGAATGCTGCGTTCCTCATTACCGATTCCCGGTACTGGTTACAAGCTAAGGGGCAGCTTGATCGGAATTGGACTCTAGTTCGAGCTGGTGCCGCTGGTGCGCCCAAGGATTGGATTGAATGGCTTGTGGTATGTCATATCTTTCGCGATTAGCCCGATATCTAAAATTCTGGTCAGGATGAAGTGAAAGATGCAAGGATTGGAATCGATGCTCGAATGATATCTCACGAGAAGGCAACGCTCATCAACTCTAAAATCAACTCTTCGAATTCCAAGCTCGTCTACCCGCCACAAAATCTTGTTGATCTTGTTTGGAAGGACAAGCCTCCGAAGCCCAAGGCTCCACTTTTCATACAACCCATCGAGTTCACAGGTACGTTCATGATCAGATCAGATGTCGCGATTTGTGTCTAATTCTGTTGAACTACAGGGATGGACGTGAGTGTTAAGCTGAAGAAGCTCCGAGACTGGATTCGTTCCCAGCCCCCTTCTGTTCCTTCGTATTCACAAAACCCTGCAACGCCTGCTCAGATGCAATCTGGGACACTCATCACATCGTTGTCGTGTATAGGTAAGGCGTCACTATGGGTGATAGGAGACATCGCCTTACAGTATCTTTTTAAGCATATCTCTTGAATCTTCGTGGGTCTGATATTCCGCACAATCCGCTATTCCATGCGTATCTCTTTGTGGGTTTGGAATCTGCAACGATTTTTTTGGATATAAGCAAAGTCACCCCAGACACTGCTGAATACCTGAAGACACAGAGCATCGATGTGCGAGAGTATCAGGATCTGTGGAGTTTCCTACGGCGGAGAGAATGGGGTGAAGGCAAGGTGGGTGACTCTTGACTTCAACTCTTTGATCAATTGTTGATTATATCTCAACAGGTTCTCATCTCACCCCAGACCTCGTATGCCATCTCTTTGATGCTTACGCACTTCCGGTACACTGTTGCACCGTCTTTCGTAGAAACCATGTTGTCCGTAAAAAACGACACGGAGATCAATGGATTGAGGAAGGCGTACTTACGGGATGGGGCTTCATTCGTACGTCCTCCTTCGTGCCCTAATTGGCGATCGAATCAATTTGAGAGGCATATGATAGGTTCGGTTCCTGGCTTGGCTAGAGAATAAACTCAATGAAGGATACGATATCACGGAATGGGAAGCCGCATCGAGGATAACAGAATTTCGGAGGCATAATAAGAATTTTATGGGGCTGGCGTACAAATCCATTTCAGCGACTGGACAGAATGCGGCCCTCCCACACTACACGCCCAGGAAGGCGACTGCCCGGATGATTGAACGTGATACGCCATATCTCAAGTAAGTCGTTCCATTCTTTGTCAGGGGGACTACTTTGAATATCAGAATTTGTGCAGCGATTCTGGTGGCCAGTATAGAGACGGGACGTGTGATACTACAAGAACTGTGCACTTTGGGCGGCCGACCGTCGAACAATGTGAAGCTTTTACACGAGTGTTGCAGGGTCATGTAAGCCTCTCAATTTTTTTTCCTGAATGACGTCGTCATCATGCAATATTTTTTAGATCGCAATCGATAGTGCCATATTTCCGGAGGGTACCTCGGGTCACCAACTTGATGTACTTGCTCGCAGAGCACTTTGGCGAGATGGGTTAAATTACATGGTACGCGTTAACCTGCAGGTTTCATGCTTCTCGGATCTCGGTTAACTTGTGCCTTTGCAGCATGGAACAGGGCATGGATTTGGCTCGTTTTTAACCGTCCATGAAGGTCCGCAGAGTTTCTCAAGCAATATACCGTTGGTGCCTGGACACGTCATTACCAATGAGCCTGGATTTTGTGCGTCGTGCTGTTGCCTCATTTTTTCAAGTTCGTGTCATGCTAATTATAGTTCAATGTAGATAATGAGGGTCACTGGGGTATGCGTATAGAGTCTGCACTGGCGGTGCAGCGTGTCAACGTGGGTGTTTCGCCCGGGTTTTCCTTTAACTCCATCAGATAGTAACTGATGGCATCGATAACAGACCAAAGGGAGATTCAACGGCAATGTGTGGCTAGGCTTTGAGCGCCTGACTTGCGTGCCTATCCAGACGCGGATGGTGAAGGACACCATGCTCACGAAAGAGGAGAAACAATGGCTGAAGGTCCGTCAAGGAATCCGACAGCGGTGGAACATGAGAACTGATGATGTCACCTGGTTTAGGAACACAATCAACGTTGCCTCGAGATGCTAGGTCCGCTTTTGAAAGACGACAAACGAGCTATGAAATGGCTCAAGCGGGAAGCAGATCGAGGCATAGGCCTTGCTTCCGGCCCGGGTGGCATGTCTATCGATTGGGACTGATTTCTTATGCCATGCCATGTTTCCCTTTTACCCTTTCCTTTCTATTTGCGACACCTCTCCTCCATAGGTTATACCCTCCCCACTCCATTTTATTAATTGCGGACATCGCTAGGACGTGGTCTCCGCTTGTATCACCACCTGTAGATATACTCGCCTTGTGGATTGGGATCGACGACACATCCTATCCAGACGCTCTTATTTTTATGTCGTGACTTTTTCGACTTTCATCTAGCCACCATTTTACATAGGTTTACATCCTGTATGCATATGGCATCTCGTCTGTATTTGTCTTGAAGATGGATGTAGATATGACAATTTGACCATCATGTGTGATACATCCTAAGCTCCAGGCCCTGCACAGTTTTTAACGTGTATTTGTAGAATAGTGATGGAGGGGGCCAAGTGAAGCAGGGATATATGATGGACACGGTAACGGCGGACACATAGTATTTTAATGTAGGACGTACAGTTGCAACATAGAAGGACAACAGAAAAAGTGCACAAAAAACGGCAATCATCGTCTTGATGTCTTCCCTCCTTTCCTCTTGCCAGAAAATAGATGTTTTGGCTGAGATATCGGCTCAGTATGTAATCCAAAGCGTAGAGTGATTCAAGATGACCCACCATTTTTGTTCGGATATGACGATCGGCTTCTCCAGCCTTGGCCAGCATATTGCGAGGCCGCTGCCCAAGATTGCGTAACTTGACAGCACGATTTGATTGCTAAAACACAGGGGGGTTGAGAAATCAGCAACGGACGATCAACTTCAGCATGCACACTCACCCCCTCATCACGCATCCCTGCGAACCGCCGATCTGTCCTTGGACCCCTCCCGCCCGCAGCAGCCATCGACACAGCCCCATCATTCCTCTTCACCCTCTTTCTGTTAGGCGTGTCCTCCTCATCCACATCCATCCCATCGTCTTCCCATCCATCATCCTCGCCCTCCGCGTCCATATCGATATCTCCCTCCTCGTCCCCATCCTCTGTCCGTCTCTTCCGCTTTCGCATAGCACCCTGTACCTTCGCCAGTACCTCGGCACGCGCCTGGATGCGGCTTGGGTCGAGCCCAGCCTTTGTCAGCTCCGTCGAAAGCTCGGTCAAAGTGCGCAATCCCGCTGTGCGCGGAAGTTTTGCGTGGTTCTTCTGTGCCTTCTTGACACTTTGTGAAGTGATCTTTTTGGAGAGAGCATGCTTGGCGGAGCGGGCTTCCCGCTCGTCATCGGAGTCGAACTGTAGAGTGATAGTAGGAGTAAAAGATCGACTAAAGAGGATACAGGAGAAATTTACTATGTCTTCTTCACTGTCATAGAAGCCCTCGGCTTGAAGCCGTTCTTCCTCGCGCTCGAGGGCATCAAGTTTGTCTTCAATGTCGGGGTCAATGAAGTCAGCGATGTTCTTGCCGTCCATGATTTCCGGAATGATGTCCATCTTCCACTCAGGGTTAGCCAGCATGTAGTTATCTAATTATCGAGCATGATTGTCATCAACACCAGACGTCGATGAGAAATGCTAAACGTACCCCGCATGTTGATATTGTACACTCCCGCACCACCTTCCTCCGCCTCGATATCCTTCAACAACGGCCGACGCTCTGGGTCAGATGTATCATACTTCTTCCTCTCCTTTACCGCATCCGGTATAAACGGCTCCCGTACGACAGTGTCTCGTGCCTTCGGCTGTGCAACGTGTATCCTGTTGATAACAGAGTTGATCTTGCTGCCCTGTAGTTTCGCGTCGACGCGGTGCGCGAGCAGGGCATCACAAGCCTTGTTTTTGAGGTCCATAACGCCCTCCTCGGAATGGCAGGACACTTGTACACACTGCACGTCATCTTGGTCGATGATCTCTTGCACGAGCGCACGTGTTTCTGCTGGGATGTCTTCCAGCCGCATCACGTCGATTTTGTTGATCACAAGGAGGGTAGGCTTGTTGCTGAAGAGTGGTTTGATGGAGTGGAAGAGTTTACACTATATTATGCACATCAGCTTGGAAATTTTCTGTGCAGAGAAAGTCATGTACCTGAGCTTCTACTGTGTAACCGCACTGCTCACTTAGATCCATAAAGTACAATACACAGCTCTTCAGATGCGCCAGCGCTGTGATGCTCTGCATTTCGATTGTGTTCATATCCTCCAGTGGATGGTCTAGAATACCCGGGGTGTCGATGACCTGCCAACGGAGATATTTATAGTCGAGGTGTCCAACAAAGAGGCTTTTAGTGGTAAAGGCGTACGGCTGTACGTCGACATCTGCGCGGGTGACCTTGTTGATGAAGGACGATTTGCCAACATTTGGGTAGCCACAAATTAGGAGTGTACGCGTATTTGGGTCGATGGCGGGAAGTCGGGAGATGTGTTGCCGGACCTGTTCGAGGTAGGCTAGAGGATCTTTTTGCCGGCGCATGATCGTGGCCATTCTGCAATAACAACTTCAGCATCTCCACAAAGTTTAGAGTGCATGGATCATTACCGGCCAAGGGCAGCTTTTTTCAGCTGTTTGCAACGATAGAGGCTGTCACCGAATTTGAGAAGGCGGACATAATCTTTGGCGATCTGGTCGATTAGATGGCGGGCGGTACGCAGTTGGCCAAGCGCAAGCTTGTAGTGATTTTTATCATACAGCACATTCATTAGCGATGATAGGAATGGGTGCAGATCCTGAGTAATTCATCATATAAACGTCAGATGCTCCAGAATTTAAACATGGGGCTGCTACGCACATCGAGCATAGGGAACTCGGTCAAGATGGCGTTGAGCTTCTCTTCAAACGAATCCTGTGTAAACTTGACCTTTCGCATATAAAAGTTTCGTATTCGACTAATTTTGAAGTTTTTGTGAATGACCTGGGTGTATGATTTATGAACACTGTTAGATTAACGGGCTCACGGAAATACCGTTGGGGTCTTTCGCTGTGTTTTTGAAAGGACAATGTCAAGGAAGTCTGCTGCTGTGGGCACAGGCGCAATCGCCTTGAGTCCGCTAGTCGACATGGTGGACGGTATCGTAGATTGGAAGGCACAGGCAGCGTTGCAATTTTTTCAAAAGTTTGTTCTCACGCTCAGTACGAGACTGAAGTACCACAATACTTACAAATCAGTTTGCTGCACTCGAGCTCTGTGCTGCACCAAGAGAGACCGATTGGGGTGTTTGGTAACTTGCCTTGAGCCTAACTCATCGTGAAATTGTTAATTAGCGTAACCAAATCCACGTTGATTAGCACTAATATCCAAGGGTGAATTAGACGTTAGCTGCTCAAGGAGCTAATTTACTCGGTCAAATCGCTTGGTCGCTTATCAAGACCAGAGAGCCTGCGCGCATCAACAGACAGACATACAACACAGTTACACAGATTCGGTCACAGCGAAACAGTACATGATGAGACGGTACATACTTGGACGGGAAGTCAAGGTACAAATACATTGTTAATACAATCGACAATGATGACAACACCCTTAAGCCCCAGCAGGGAATTCCGCAATCTTGCGCTTGAGGTTCACGTGGGGAGGATTCTTGGGCGCCCATTCATTCGGAGGGTCTTCAGGGTAGCCGTCGACAAAGAAGGTCAATTTACTGCCAACGGCATGGGGGAAAACAACACAATGAGTCGAGCCACCGTGATGGAACGTTCCGAGGTCGTCTCCCTTCTCGACTGTCTGTCCTGCTTTGACCGTGACCTCGCAAGTGGACACCTCGGACATGCCAACGGCGACGAAACACATCAAGCCGATGGGATCGTCGGCGTCGATGAAAACGAGGGCGCGAGTGGCGGTTTGGCAGATGTACGGCTGGGACAGGTCGGGTGCGCCAGGATCCAACGCGGCTTCGGGAGAAACGGCGTAGTATGTGCCTGCGACTTCGACGATCTTCAGAATCCTACCGCCGACGGGTGTGTGCCAGCGATGATAGCTTTTGGCACTGAGAAAGGCCTGGAAGATTGTCGCACCGCCAGTCTGCGTCCTCTCGTCCCAGTCCTGGACGAAGTATTTGGAATAGTGAGGGTCGTGATTCAAGAGGTGAAGGACGGAGTATGGCTGGGACTTGACCCAGAACTGATCCGTCGGCTTGACGTTGCGATAAATGCGCTGCACATCGGATTCGCAACCGGCAACGATGACGTTTGGGTTTGTCGGGTCTTCGAGAGGGCGTACTTCGTCTTTGAAACGTCTGGTGAAGAAATCATCCCAACACGTGAAACCGTAATATTCTTCGGGATCGCCAGGCCCAGGCTTGAACGCGTCGTAGAAGGGGACCACATATGGCGTCTGCGGAGCATCGTACTTTGGAACGGACAACAAATTGCGAGCGTCTTGGCTGAGCCAGCCTGTCTGCTCGTTGAGAACTAAGGCGGAAGCCTTGGAATGAAGGTACACGGCCCAAGCGTCGAATATCTTTTTAAATGCAGCATTGACGGCGGGGCTAGTGAACAAAGCTGCACCGGCCGGAGTCGTCATCGGCCAA
>QFEU01006102.1:0-10766 GCA_003316345.1 Tricholoma terreum | reverse complement strand
GTAAAATTGAGTTCTACTCCCTGCTCGGAATCCGCACGGATCCACACGGATTCTGTGTCATTCCGTGTCATTCCGTGCGGATCTGCTAGGAACACCTGGGGGAGAGTAAAGACCTCCCCATCTTCACAACACGCCACTTGATGCCATCACATTTTGGAATATTCAACAGACTACCACTGTGATGTGCAAAATTCATCATGTTGATAAATTCGGGTTTTTCAACTTCATCAAATGGCTGGTCACAGGCGATAATCCACTCAGTAACGAGTCGTTCAAACCTTTCTTGATCCCACGGTCCCTGGCCATCGCTTCATGAGATACGAGTGTTGGAGAGAATAGCATTCACTCACAGCTGCATGGGCTTGTTGATCTTCGAACGCTCTCTTGATATTTTCAGATGATTTCTCGAGCTTCTTCAAGTATTCTGCTTCGGCGTGTCCATCTAGTTGCTTCTTTCCAGATGCGATAGCGATCTCGTCAGGTGTTGGGAGTTCGTCTTGATCCTTCAGGATGCAGTAGAGTTGATACATTGGCTTAACATGAACACGGAGATTGTTCACAAGCACTAGGGAAGCCATCTGTAAGAAACCATGAACGACCGACAGGAAACACACCATTTAGATTACTTCTCATCGACTTCTTGATGGTACAAATCCTGTGAGCGCCGTGAAAACAACGATAGTGTACATCCCTGTCTGCTCCTGGGTTACCATGCGATCCGTTGGTGACAATTTCATAGAATAAATATATTGGGCTCCTTTTGACGTTTCCGGCCTTCTATGAAAACCATCAATGAGGCGAAATCGTGTGCAACGTAAGAGAGCACTTACCTTTTTTGGGTTGGGGATTTCGAATGAGCTTGTTGGAGAGATGGCGGCATTCCTTGCCGAAATCTTACAGGGGCTATCTTCGTCTTCGATCTCCTCAACCTCAACCGGACAGGCCCTCACCTTCTTCCTTGGGGGGACAGGTACCGGTTTCCCCTTGGGCTTTGGTTTCAGCATGCGCATGTGTACTTTTTTGTTGCTGAGCTGCGGTATAGTTTTTGAAGGCAGCACATCTGCTATCTGTGGGGTGTTATTTAATTTGAATGACAAGGGATTCGGGTTGAGATGTTACGTACCTCCCCATTGCTTATTTCCATAACATCACTAGTATCATCCGATCCGTCATCTGTAGAAGAAGCAGTGAAGTTGTTGTCATCCGCATCGGTATCGACGTCATCCACAACAGTGAGCTTGCGCTTTGCAGGGATCTTGGGTTTGAGGGGCTGTGTAATGCGTCGGCGAGATGATTGAATGGGATTCTCGAATTCGTCGAGCTTCTCAACAGCAATAGCTGCAGCTAATCGTGTACCTGCAGTGGCTCGGACTGGATGAGAACGCTGACCTGACAAGATGGGTCAATACTTTATGAGTGGTTCTCGAATGCAATACGCGTGAATGAACTACCTTCTTGCATATGAGAACCTGGTCGAAGAGGTTGGCGATCATCCGCATCATGAAACCAAACAATTTGGGACGCGTCGAGCAATTGACCATCTGGTCCTAAGGCAGGCTGATCTGACATGGTAAGGTGGAGCTGTAAGACTCCGAGAAGCTATTCATTGCATCTTAAAACCTCACCTTGAATTGTTTAACGCGGCGATCCTGTCCCATTTCCCTAGCCCATTGAGCATCGTCCTTGTGCTTTCATCCCCAAAATCGCGCACAAATCGCCATGGCTACCCCTGCAAAAATGGAAGCATACCTTCTCTGTGTTCCCAGGGCCGGGGGTGATCTGTCCATGGCTCAAGATTTGGTGTCAATGAACAGAAAAAGTGCCTGACTGTCGAGGACTGGGATTGAAATTCACCAGTTCAAGCCTAAAGAAGGAATGTGAAAGAATGGATATATTTCAAAAATGGACGGCGGTATGGCCATCGTGGACTACAGGTGGTATCCAACGGTCTTGGTGGGAGACTTGAAACAATGTTTTGGTGGCTTGATGGCAAAATGAAGGTTATCGGATATTCCCGTTCAATGCCGTTCAATGCCGTAGACGGCCGTCTTGTAACGGGATTAGACGGGTGTTGTCCGTCCCGTCCACCGTCCGTCTCAGTGGTGGAGCTGAGCTGGAACGGCATGGGTACGGTAACCGTACTACGGATCTGTACATCCCGTGAGGTACGGTCACGGTGCGCAGCCCTATGAGGAGCTGGAATTCTACAAGATGCTGAGTCAGCTGGGTCCAGATACAGGAAATGATGGACCTGGTCATGCTACTAATCATGCTAGGGCATCTACAGACCCTTTGGAAGTTGGCGACGATGGTTAGATCAACTAGATCAATGGCAATAATTTTTTCTAATTTGTCAGTCAAATTACCCCACTGACCTATGGTAATATATGGTAATAAAAATTTATGTATGTTGAATTATTACCCAAAAAGTAATTACCCGGGTCATTGACATTGACCATGATCATATCAACGATAGCGAGCGTGGGAATGTTGATTTTGACTTACCAATCACGCACACACCTCAACAACATGCCTTCGGATCAACAAGCCATTGAGACTCAGACTCGGAGTACTCCGCTGACTTCCCCATCCCGTCCTCGAATGCCTTTTGCTCCCAATGGCCCAACCTCTCCAATCGAGCATGCATTTGCCAATCTTGCTGCTAGTGCGACTACACCATCATATCCCCGCACCTACTCCGCCATATGCATGTGATCCAAATCTCAATCCTAGATTGTTTGACAAGGAATGCAACCCTCCCGTGAACCGTCCCCCACTCGCTGACTACCAACTTCCTGGTGCGACCGTCAACGAGGCTCTTTCCGTATCACCCTCCATCCCAACTGCACATAAACAAGCAGGAACAAGCTGCGCGCGCAACGCCAAGGGCAGGGATTCCAGGAAGGTCAGCACCACTGCCCAGACTACAGCTGCCGAGAAACGTGCAGCAACGCGGGCCGCCAGCAAAGCGACAGAAGAAGCAGGGCTGCAGACAGCCGACAATAGTACCAGGGGGAGGAAGCGCAAGAATAGGCTCAACCCAGACGGTGAAGAGTTTGTGAAGCCGAAGAAGGCACAGCGTGCCACGGGTGCGAGAACGTAGATATCAGTAGTCTAGCTGCTCTGTAAGCTGTAGCTAAAATGATTGTTCCATCGTCTGCTTTGAATATGTCCTAAGCTTTCATTGTATACAGGGTTTCCAATAAACGGCGAATAATGTATCGGGCGTGCGAGCCCAATAAGGTAATGGTTTGATCGCTGTGCATCATGATGATCATCTCTCGGAGCTATCGGTAATCGACGCCACCCAAAAAGGCAATGTTTTGATCGCTGCGATGGGCGAAGGGCAGTGGGAGTGGCGGGATTGCCAGCCAATTCAGGAAAGGAAGACAGAGTCAGCAGGCATCTTGCAAAATTTGGCATGTATCAAGGTGCTTCTCAGTTACAACGGAATATGCATACAGTATTTTTTCTCACTAGAATGGTATTTTGCATGCTAATGACATATATGCCTGACAGCATACGTTTAGCTTTAATACATCAATTCCGGGTGAAAGGAGGTCATTTCCGTACGCTGCTAGACGACCTCAGACGTATTCTGTTTCGGTGCGTAGGCTGGATGGCATATAGTGGAGATGCGGAGGAGGAGTTGTGAGAAGGAAGAAACGTTCTCGGCGAGATTGACGAGTTCACCCTGGATGAGCAATTTTCGTTGTTGTCCGAGTCGTTGGGTGTGAGACTGCAGTGGTAGAAGTCCTAGAAAGGAAGAAAAGATAAATGTATGATCAAAGATGGGAAGATGGTGAAGCTGACCTGCGTCTGGTTACTAGTATATTCCTGGATAATTGAAATGCGCGAACGGGCTCCCTGCAACACCTGTTCCAGAATCGATACCCGCCATGTGGTTGTGTCTGTACGCATGGTTCCGTCACTGTCTAGACGTAGTGAAAAATAAGCGGCTTCGTGACATTTGTTTACAAATTACCATGCTGTTACGCGGAGTCATTAGTTGGAAAAGAACGAAAGGAAGACGGAAGGAAGGCATACTTCTGGAACGGTTCGCGATTTCCCCGTTGCAGGTTGATAATCGGTCCATCACTGTGGTCCAGTGATGTGTTCCTGCAGCGGACTCATGAGATATATACGGGTTGAATCAAGATTTCTCAAATGTAAGAACGCGCATACACACCTTGAACGTGCATATACCCCGCAGGCCCGATGGAATTTGTACACTCCTGCGCGACACCATCCCAAGACCAATCAAGGATTTGAAGCTGTCAGCGGGCCCACACCGAAATGGAAAGGGGTTTCATTGAAATTCCGTCAAAGTCAATCAATCTCGCTGATAAGACCCACCACCACTCTCTAGACCCTAACGTCGAACCAAATCGTAGGTTGAAGGCTAGCCCAGCTTATTCTCTAGATATCTTCCTCCAGAATGCCTATCTTAGCTGGTGCCCAAGGAGTGAATGTGTCCAGGGGTCAGTTCATCGACATAGGGGGGGATCAGATCATCCATTATGCGAACAACCGTGAGTGTTGGCTCATATTGGTGCTAACCTTGTTGTGACCACTGAAAACCAGTGTCCGTTTTCGATATCTTGGAACAATATACGGCCGTTGGCGCTGCGTATAACTCTAGGGATCGTGAATTGGAGCATGCATCCACTTGTCAGGAGGGCACTCGCGAGAATGTCTTAGGAGCGATATCAGCATGGTCTAGGTCGACTACTAGTTATCCAGTGTGCTGGCTTGAGGGACCTGCTGGCTCTGGAAAGTCGACAATTGCACACACCATCGCAAAGCAGTGTGATGACGATCATCGGCTTGCCTTCAGTTTTTTCTTCTCAAGGGGCAAGCAGGATCGCAGCGATACGGCCAAGTTCGTCCCAACATTTGCATATCAGCTTGCCCAGGCCTTTGATGTAATACAACCGTTGTTGCGGCGTACTATCGAAGATCGTCCGTCTACTCTTCATCTGCGTCTGCGCGATCAGATTGAAAAGCTCATCACCCATCCCGCCCTTGCTATTCCAAGACCCATCCAGCCAATGGTCGTCGTTATTGACGGTCTCGATGAAAGTAGCGACAATGATCTTTTATGTGACCTCATTCGGCTGCTCGTCGACACCACAGATTACATCCCCTTTCGATTCCTCTTTACTAGCCGGCCTGAGCCTCATATCCGGCAAACATTCGAATCTCCGTCGACCAGACGCAAGGCTTATTTTCTCTCGCTTCGGGACTTTCGTGCACACAGTGATGTTCGCAACTACCTCCAACTACACCTCTCCGAAATACGTGATCGGAACGTTCACCTCATGCGAGACGTGCCACACCCTTGGCCATCACCACAAGCGCTCGACGTGCTTGTCCACCAATCTGACGGTTTATTCATATATGTGTCAACACTCATCAAGTTTGTGGCTGACATGACTGGATTGCCCCAGGAAAGGCTCCAGGCAGCCATGACAACACATAGGGGTGTTGATCCACTCTATCATCAGGTCTTATCTACAGCTCAAAAGTTTGAATACTTTCACCAAGTGATTGGTACCATTGTATTCCTTCGACACCCTCTTACCATCAGCAAGCTGGGGGACCTCCTACAGCTACAATCCAGCCACATTCGCTTGGCATTGAATGGATGCCAGTCTGTTTTGGTAGTTCCTGAGAGTGATCAGGAGATAGTTCACCCATATCATGCATCACTAAGAGACTTTCTTACTGACCATACCCGGGCTGGGGCTCACTTTTTTGATCCACAGGTGTACCATGTCTGTATCTCGGTTGCCTGTTTGGAGTTGATAAGGATGAATGGGGACTATGATGGTGGTAGCCATTTATTCTATGCCTGCAAAAACTGGTGTTATCACTTTTTATCGGCACTCTCACATCATGCAACAATCAGTTCCATAAATGCCAGGTCTAATGTGGTTATACTAATACAGGAGATGGAGCAGCAGTGGTTGAAAATCTGGATGTATGGATTGGAAGCTTTTCCTGGTGTGGAGACTGTCTGTGCAGATTTTGCATCAGTCATTGCAAGAATGATGGTAAGCATTTTGTGCAACCTGTGGAATATTTCATAATGTGTGTCAAACAAAGGAAATTCCTGACCAGTGGACAGGTGTCATAGGGAGTTTCAAAGGCATATTGAATATGTTACAGGTAAATAAGCATTTATTGATATTGAAGATTTTTGGCTGATTGTAATGTGGTACTTAGATAGTATGTGCAATCCTGTCCATCAGCAAAACATTAGCTAATAATATCACATTTCATGTTTACAATAGCTGGTGTGTGACTAGCATGTCCTGAATGCCTATGCTGTAGCTCACACAAATATTGCCTTTTACCAGAGGGTGTGTTATTAAGTATTATTGTTAAATGATTTTTTTACTGATTTGGGAATAATGAATTCCATTTGGAGTACAGGTGTGTTTCATACATATGAGAGACAAACATAATTCTTGACAAACATCTGGTATTGGTTATCAGAATGTAAGTCACTGGCATTGTTTGACATATCTGCACAGCCTGTGACTAATTAGTATGTGGGATCTGCCTATCTTTAGGAAGTAAGAGTTTCTGTTTATAGGTGTGGATTTCTGGCTGATGGATTTCTGGCATCTGCCTGTCTTTAGTATGCAAGTGATACTGTTTGACATGTGCAGAAGCTCTGGCTGATGGTTTGTGGCATCTGCCTGTCTTTAGGAAGTAAGTGAGTCTGTTTGACATGTGCACCTCTGGCTAATAATTTTGTGGCATCTGCCTGTCTGTAGTATGTAAGTGATTCTGTTTGACATGTGCAGAACCTCTGGATGATGGTTTTGTGGCATCTGCCTGTCTTTAGGAAGTAAGTGAGTCTGTTTGACATGTGCAGAACCTCTGGCTGATGGTTTTGTGGCGTCTGCCTGTCTCTAGTTTGCAAGTGATTCTGTTGGACATGTGCAGAACATCTGGCTGATGTTGTGGGATCTATGTGCCTTTAGGGAGTAAGTTATTCTGTTTGACATGTGCAGAACCTGTGGCTGATGGTTTGTGGCACCTGCCTGTCTTTAGAGAGTAAGTGATTCTGTTTGACATGTGCAGAACCTCTGGCTGATGGTTTTGTGGCATCTGCCTGTCTTTAGGGAGCAAGTGATTCTGTTTGACATGTGCAGAACCTCTGGCTGATGGTTTTGTGGCATCTGCCTGTCTTTAGAGAGCAAGTGATTCTGTTTGACATGTGCAGAACCTCTGGCTGATGGTGTTGTGGCACCTGTCTGTCTTTAGAGAGTAAGTGATTCTGTTTGACATGTGCGGGACCTCCGGCTGATGGTTTTGTGGCATTTGCCTGTCTTTAGGGAGTAAGTGATTCTGTTTGACATGTGCAGAACCTCTGGCTAATGGTTTTATGGCATCTGCCTGTCATTAGGAAGTAAGTGATTCTGTTTGACATGCGCAGAACCTCTGGCTGATGGTTTTGTGGCATCTGCCTGTCTTTAGTATGTAAGTGATTCTGTTTGACATATGCAGAACCTCTGGATGATGGTTTTGTGGCATCTGCCTGTCTTTAGTATGTAAGTGATTCTGTTTAACATGTGCAGAACCTCTGGCTGATGGTTTTGTGGCATCTCCCCATCTATAGCTTGTAAGTGATTCTGTTTGACATGTGCAGAACCTCTGGCTGATGGTTTTGTGGCATCTGCCTGTCTTTAGCTTGTAAGTGATTCTGTTTGACATATGCAGAACCTCTGGCTGATGGTTTTGTGGCATCTGCCTGTCTTTAGGAAGTAAGTGATTTTGTTTGACATGTGCAGAACCTCTGGCTGATGGTTTTGTGGCATCTGCCTGTCTTTAGAGAGTAAGTGATTCTGTTTGACATGTGCAGAGCCTCTGGCTGATGGTTTTGTGGCATCTGCCTGTCTTTAGCATGTAAGCGATTCTGTTTGACATGTGCAGAACCTCTGGCTGATGGTTTTGTGGCATCTGTCTGTCTTTAGCATGTAAGTGATTCTGTTTGACATGTGCAGAACCTTTGGCTGATGGTTTTGTGGCATCTGCCTGTTTTTAGGAAGTATGTGATTCTGTTTGACATGTGAAGAACCTCTGGCTGATGGTTTTGTGGCGCCTGCCTGCCTTCAGAGAGTAAGTGATTCTGTTTGACATTTGCAGGACCTCTTGCTGATGGTTTTGTGGGATCTGCATGTCTGTAGGGAGTAAGTGATTCTGTTTGACATGTGCAGAACCTCTGGCTAATGGTTTTGTGGCATCTGCCTGTGTTAGGAAGTAAGTGATTCTGTTTGACATGTCCACAACCTCTGGCTGATGGTTTTGTGGAATCTGTCTGTCTTTAGGAAGTAAGTGATTCTGTTTGACATGCGCAAAACCTCTGGCTGATGGTTTTGTGGCATCTGCCTGTCTTTAGTATGTAAGTGATTCTGTTTGATATGTGCAGAACCTCTGGCTGATGGTTTTGTGGCATCTGCCTGTCTTAGGAAGTAAGTGATTCTGTTTGACATGTGCAGAACCTCTGGCTGATGGTTTTGTGGCATCTGCCTGTCTTTAGGAAGTAAGTGATTCTGTTTGACATGTGCAGAACCTTTGGCTGATGGTTTTGTGGCATCTGCTTGTCTTCAGCATGCGAGTGATTCTGTTTGAAATGTGCAAGACCTCTTGCTGATGGTTTTGTGGCATCTGCCTGTCTTTAGTATGTAAGTGATTCTGTTTGACATGTGCAGAACCTCTGGCTGATGGTTTTGTGGCATCTGCCTGTCTTTAGAGAGTCAGTGATTCTGTTTGACATGTGCAGAACCTCTGGCTGATGGTTTGTGGCATCTGCCTGTCTTCAGAGAGTAAGTGATTCTGTTTGACATGTGCAGAACCTCTGGCTGATGGTTTTGTGGCATCTGCCTCTCTTTAGAGAGTAGGTGATTCTGTTTGACCTGTGCAGAACCTCTGGCTAATGGTTTTGTGGCATCTGCCTGTCTTTAGTATGTAAGTGATTCTTTTTGACATGTGCAGAATTTCTGGCTCATGGTTTTGCGGCATCTTCCTGTTCTCAGATTGTAAGCACTTGTCTGTCAAATTTATACAATTTCTTATGATATATTTGACTTCTGTAGGGGGTGTGTATGCTATATTTTGCTAGTGCCTTTCTAATCATACAATTCAACCTTATAACAGAATGTAAGTAATTGTATTTTAATATTATTGTTGATTGACATACATAGTTAGTGGGTATGTGTTTTATTTGACTTATGAGTCTCACCTTTACTTACATTGATGTCTTGAATTCTATAGAAAGTGAGTAGCTCTCCCATTTTTTAATTTCTTTTTGTAATATTTTCATTTTTGTACAGAATGTATGAAGTGTTATTTTATCATTTTTTTCTATGCATATCAATTGATGTCCTTCTGTCTTCAAAATAGCTTGTATGTTGTTTTTCTGTCCTGTATCATCTGTTTCACTCCTTGTCAGATTGTATGTGACTTTACAATATGCACTTTGGGACTTATTTTCCATTGTTGTTATAGGATGTGGGTTTTGAGATTTTCAACAAGTTGCAGATTTGAGTAATACTCTGTACTTGGCTTGTCTCTAGGATGTAGGTTATGAATTAAATCTAGATTAATACTGAAGAATTTATATTTTATTTGTAGTTTTTTGGTAATATTTTTTCCTCTATTTGGTTGCAATTTCTGATTTTCTGTTTTCATTGCAAAAATATTAGACCATCTGTGATATTGGGACACCTGTTTTATATTCACTTTGTTTGAAAAAACAAGTCACTTTTTTTGATTAATGACCATATTTGTACTTGTTTGTTATTCAGATACTATTACTTAGGCTCTCTTTTATACTATACCATTTTATTCAATACATCACCCCTTGTGACATATGACCAACTATCTGAAATTATGAATCTAACTTTTGAGGCCTTTACTCTCCTCTGCAATCTACTCAGACTCTGCTTGGACACTAAGACTGTTCTAGGACTCCACTTCAGGGCCTATAGCAGATCTGGCCCATATCCTATGGGCCAGCCACATGGGCCCATAGGCTCGGTATAGACAATGTAGATGGGTGGGCCAATAAGCAGTACTAAATGATTGGATGGGCCCTTCCTCAGTCACCAATTAGAGCTGAATAATGATGGGTGACCAAAATAGGACAACACCAGGCCAATGTCAGAAAGGTTCATAAGGTTTTCAGTACAAATACCAACACAAATGGGAACCACTGGTGTCTACATTGCATCTGAAAGTAAATATGATTATGGTCTGGAAACTACAAGCACTGTATATTAGAGGTCTTTACTCTCCCCCCCCTAATCCGAGCAGACTCCGCTCGGACACTCGGACTTTGCTCGGACTCACTCGGACTTTGTTCAGACTTTTTCTGGCTGAGATTTCTGCCAAATTGAGATGTCCGGTCCGAGCTTGTCCTAGTAAAGTCCGAACAATTACTCGGACTAATCTCGGACCAGTACCTGGACAATCCTAGGACAGTCCGAGCTTCCTTACTTAATAATAGAAAAATCAAATGGGTGGAGCAAGGATTGAACCCTCAAGCTTACATGAGATGCATAATAAGCATGCACAATATAACCGTTAGACTACAGTGCCATTACCGGTGAGCAGTATATGTGCATGACATAGGGTTGGCGCATCATGTGGGTACAAACATGTGGCCGCGTCACCCATCACTGCCAGCTCATCACCTCCCACCACCACCACCACCACTGATGATGGACTGCCACCACCTCCCCCCCCACTCT
>QFEU01006084.1:0-14935 GCA_003316345.1 Tricholoma terreum | reverse complement strand
ATTGAATCGTTCCAATGACGGAAGAAGCGTGCTAGAATCTCCGCCTGCGTACCAGATCGACTCACCGGTCACCATGCCACGGTGAATCGTCTGGTTCGTTCTTCGTAGGTCCCTCTTTTTAGTACTGTCGTTTTCCCCTCCTTTCTTGCATATGCTGTCTAGTGTTTGATAAATTTGATCACGGACTGTTCCATGGCAAAACTCAACATCCTTTGCCCTTTTATTCATTATCATTATCGTCATTAAATATTAATTCAAAGTTGACTCTAAAATGTATCATTTTTTCATCTTGTCGTCGTGGTCTATAGTTCATATCACTTTTCAGGCCACACGAGAGGGTACGAGGCACTGTGTTGATCGTAATCTGAGTAATGGCAGGCGTGCCTACAGTGATCGATCTTGTGTTCAGTACACTTCAATATGTGATAGTCTACGTATCTGGTTCGAGGATTTGCCTGGACAAAGGCATATGCAGGACATTCATAAAGTGATTGGACGAAAAATCAGCATCTGGGCGGACCCGAAATGCATCTAATCATTTCCCCATACCAAAACTGCGAAGACAACTATGACAATCACGGTGGGGATGATCATGATCCCCATGGCGCCGAATCGAGAGACAGGAAAAGCTCCTTTGGTGAGTGACGTCTGAATGACAAGATACCTTTGCAAACCTAGATATTTCACGGATTCAGCATCGTAAGCGGCCATCAAAATTTTCAGTGACGAACCGAAGACTAAGACGAGAAGCCCAAAGGCAACTATAGTAGCGGCCAGAGGACGCGCCCAATTATGTAATCGCTCAACAGTAGAATTACTGGCGCTTGTTAACGATGCGGATGCAAATATCTGTACTAGCGCTGGTGATGGTGAGATGCAGAATCTCAGGGGGATTACGTCACTTGCCAACGCCTGTCGCTACAGTGATCGAGCTTGCTCGAACATAAGCCAAGAAGGTCCTTTCTGCGGCGAGATGATCTCTAGCTATGTTCCCAGAGTTTTTTATAATAAGCGGCACTAGAACAGATTTCAGGCGTCTTTGGAGAAGGGTCGCGGTGCGTTGCCAGATTCTATTTTCCTTTTCAGAGCTTGATGAATCCAGGAGATCGGAAGAGGTGCCTGGAGGACTTGCTTCACAAGGTGTGGTGTTATCTCCAGTGTGAGGATTTAGAGTGGGCGGACTCGTGGTGGAATGGTCGCGCGTTGGGGGCTGTGTGGTGACGTCGAGTTCATTGGGAAATGATGAAAGCGAAGGGTCCTTCTCTAGCATCGTCGGAGACACGGGGGCGTATAGATGTACTTTGCGTGGCGGAACTCCGGAATGGACCCTAGGTAGCACATCTAGAATCGAAGCTAGGGCGATGCACGTGAGTGCGAACGCGGTCCCGTGCCACAGATGTGGTCTCGTGATCGTGTTGAAGTTTGCAACAAGGGACCTTTGTGACTTGGATCGTACTCTTTGATTGGCATGTCCGCTTGACAGTGCTTGTCATCATCTCCAATGACGAGCTCATCTAGCGATCCCTGGTCCCCACAGCGTGGAAATACCACATTCACATCCCTATCAGAAACACAAACACTGCTATCACCTTCAAGATATTCCTACACCTCAGGTTCCCCATTTTTCAATCTTTGTATCCTGATATCTCATGACATCCTCCACAGACTCTCGTCGTCCTTCTTCAGATGGCGACGACGACACGTCCAACGGCCAGATGAGACGCATCACAGTCTCGCCATCGCCTTCACAGCAAAATACTAATTCAGATACTTACACTGACGACAACTCTCTCGAGGAAGTTGAAGCCACTCTCAACAATCTCGACGATGAATTTGACGACACAGAACAAGCTCTTACCGAATGGTCACATGGCTCATCTAGGCCAAGTTACACCTCAGCGACAGGATACACCGGCACTGGTACCTACTCCAGTTATACTGGTTCGCCTTCTTTTGTCTCCCTTCCATCGTTTGGACAACGGACGGGCGTAACGTCTACGTTTGATCCCGTGGCGCGTCTCAGCAAGATAACCGAGAGGACAGAAGAGTCTCGGCCACACTCGGGTGCATTTTCCTCATCCGGTGTTGCTCGGCCAGCAAATCCAACTCCAGATGCTTTTCGCAGATCGATCCATCTCACAGCACCCTCGTCTGCTCACTCCCGTGCATCAACAGACCCTGGATCCGAGCGTGATTTACCTCCCCCTGGTCGGACGACTGAACTCATTGCGCGTTTCGAGACCAGCAGTCCCGCAGGTGGACATTCGAGAACATCCTCTGCGCCTGGTGCGCGAGTTTCTAGTCCCTATACTACTAGTCAGTCGACTCGGGATTTGCCCAGTACGACGGGCTACACCACTGGCTACGGGTATGGATCGAGATCCTCTTCTCCAACAAAATCCAGATCAGGGGGATCCTCAGGCTCGTATACAGAGACACGGCCCACCGTGACGGCGTCGTCCCTTCTCTCTCCGCCACCCAGGCCCCAGACCTCCGCATCGGGAGATACGACTTTCCGTTCGACAACTCCGGGCGAAACATACACTGGAACCGGTTCATACCTTTCCCCCACCAGCTACACACAATCTCCAAGTGACTTTTCTACGAACACCTACACGGCGGGGTATACCAACACAAATACTAGTGCCTTTACCCGCACGGAGACAGGGACTGGAACCGGGACTGGGACTTACACCGGCACATTGACCGGGACTAACACCCTCACTACTCCGACTTCTACTCTTCGTCGTCCACAGACTTCTCCTCGTTCTCCACTTGCCTCTGTACGTAATATAGTTGCACTGTGGAAGGAACGAACCCCGTCTGCTGCCCGTACCGGGAAAGCCTCAGCACCAGGCTCAGCTACGAGCGTCTCCCCTCCTCCAGATGGTGAGGGTCTTTTTGGTATTAGGAGAAGAGCGCAGCGTGTGGGGGCAAGGCTCAGAGAAAGAGAAGGTGGTAATGGTAGCGGTGATCCGGCGACGCCTACTCGGCGGGGTCCCGATCCTATAGCCATCCGCAGTCCGAGGGAGGGACAGCTTCCCCCTGGCTTTGATGTTGATGAATTGGCTCCTTATACGCAGAGCAATGAAGCTGTAGGTATTTCACATTTGCCTAATTTGGACACGACTGACTTTGTTTCTGTGTGGCGACAGCCTCTGCATATTGGTCTGCTTTGGTATCTCAATGTTCACGCCGCAGCCCCATACCGGTGGCAGAGGTGCCAAGCGCTTCTTTATCCTCATATGCTTCTGCTCTCTTGGCTCGCGCCCGGGGGTGGAAGGGGCATTGTGGCACTTGATCTATTGAATTGCACGAATGTCCAGTCGACACCTTCCCCAACGCATCCAAGTGCGAGAGACGATGTGGGAACCACAGCAGCAAGGCAGCAAAGTGGAGAGAGAGGTGGACAGCCATTGATGGATATGCTAGTGCCTTTCCATATGTTATATGCGGATGGCGTGGAGAGATTGGCTGCTGAGAGTTTGTTTGAGAGGCAAAAATGGGTGAACAGGATCTGGTATGTCGTTCAACATTATGCCATTATCATCTGTAGTGTCTGATCGTCTTATGCTCTCAACAGGGAGGCTGTTAACCGCCCGATCGCCCTTCCTGAGTCATCCTCTGTTGCCCGTTCTCCTTCGATTACAGGCTCTATTCGGACGATCATGTCGCTGGACAGCACGGCTAGTAACTCGAGCACTGGTTCCCGCTCAACAGTCTTTGTACCTCCTCTGAGTTCCCTGCCATCCATCTCAGATTTCAGATCTGAAGCATCTTCCTCCTCGTATAAATCAGGCGTCTCCCGTCGTGCCTCGCTTGTGTCATCGCACCACACGCGTACGGTCGACGACACTGTCATTTCCAACCAGCAATACCTGTATCCTGGCGATTCACGTGCGATTCAGCGAGGCAGCTCTTTGTTGAGGCGTAGTGGGTCCATGACGGATCTGGATGAGGAATTTTCATCGGCTCTTGACCGTGCTAGAGGCGCGAGGCCAGGACTTGGGTTTCCTTCCCTTGTTCTTGGTGGATCGCCAGTCACTGTGTCCAGCGGACCTACGCTTGGAAGGGATGTAAGAATGACTCCACCACCTAGTACTGGAAGAGGAAGCGACAGGGCGCGTTCGGAGGTTTCTGATGAGGCTTTCTTCTCAGCAGGGCCTACATCTGAGTCAAGTGGGGTGAGGTCATCTTACTATTCAACGACCTATACAACCGATCCGCGCACGTCTACTGGGTTGGGAACGGACTCTACTTTTGAACCAAATTCCAGTATGGCAACGGACGTCGTTCCTTCGACTTTGTCTTTCAGACGGTCAGAATCGGCATCATACCTTGGCGACTCTGCGCACGATTCTGGAAGCTATTCGGGAACGTCGCCTTCCTTGTCCCGATCCGGAGGGATGAGGAGAAGGGGGCACAGCAGCAGTGCGAGGTCGTACTCATCTGGGTATCCCACGGAGGGTTCAGATAAGGAGAACTCTGTTGGGAGTTACACCCCGAGCAGCGGGAGCTACACAGTCGATTCGAGGAGCTATGGAAGCGGGAGCTACACGTCTGAGAGCAGGAGTTATACGGATGGTGGTAGTTCTGGGCCTAGTGGGGATTACACACCGAGTGGTAGTGATACCTACAGCGGGTCTGCTACAGGCAGTGGATCTTTCACTCCTGGAGATGAAACGGGGTACGATGTGTGCCAGTCTTCCGATCTTACGGATCTCACTGGTCTTCCCACGTCGTCGAGTGAGGAATACTCGAGTACTCCAGTGTCATCAAAACCGCCTTCTGAAGGATCTACACTAGGGTCTGAAAACTTCGTGACCGCCTCGCAAGGGAGCTCAGAGTACATCACGGCCAGGAGTCCTTCCCTGAAAGGATCGTTTGTTTCCTCTGTCTCGTCTTACAAGTCATTCCCGACAATTCCTTCTGAGTCGGCGTATGGGACACCAGATACCGGTTATTCGCATTATCGAACATCCTCAGAGCCCTCAGTTGGTTCAGAATATATCACTGCTGAAGAGGCATCGGAATTGGAGGAGATACCTTCTGAGCACACCCCGACTCTTTCTTCGATCAAGTTGAGCTCGGGTGAGGATAGGAGCGTTATTAATCTACCGTCTCTGTCGTCTGCTGCGCCTTCGGTTGTCCCCTCCATCAGGTCTCCCTCTATTTTCTCTGATGTCTTGGATTTGCCTCCTTTGCCGCCATCTGAACCTTCCTTGTCACCATCCTCGCCTTCTTTGCTGCCGTCTGCACCTTCTCTACCATCATCTGCACCATCTGCACCGCCGTCTCAGCCGTCTTTGCCGCCGTCTTTACCACCCTTACCGCCCTCTTTGCCTTCCCTGCCACCATCTTTACCATCTTTGCCGCCCTCTCTGCCCTCTCTGTCGCCTTCTTTGCCACCTCCGTCACCAGCTGTCCGTTCTTTACCTCGACCTTCACCATCACCGTCTCTGCGTTCTTTGTCGCCAGCTGTCCGTTCTTTGCCTCCACCTTCACCATCACCGTCTCTGCGTTCTTTGTCGCCAGCTGTCCGTTCTTTGCCTCCACCTTCACCATTGATGACACCGTCGCTGCCTTCTTCGTCGCCAGCTGTCCGTTCTTTGCCTCCACCCACACCAGTGGTGACACCGTCGCTGCCTTCTTCGTCGCCAGTTGTCCGTTCTTTGCCGCCACCCTCGCCGTCGCTGCCTTCGTCTCTGCGTTCCCTGCCGCTGTCTCTTCCCTCTCTGCCACGGTCGATACGGGGCTCTCCAGCCGTCTCTGAGCCACGTTCTCTATCTTCGCCTTCGACAGTTGACTTGCCGGCACTCCCTCCTTCATTACCTTCTTCGTCTCCCTCGGCAGTATCTTTGACTGTTACGGAAGAATCACCGGATATCGCGACCCCAACTTCATTCCGGTTGTCCCGATCCCTGCCGCCCTCGGATGGATCTAGTGCATCCAGCTCTATGCTGATGACGACAGAAAGCACGTTGTCATCGACGTCGGATGTCACCCCTTCGACGTTTGCCATTTCAAGTTCACCTACGCCATCTGAGCACCCATCAACACCAGTCCCTCGGTCGCTTTCGGTCTCGACCCCGACAAGCCTTTCGATCTCCACTATAGGCGATATGACACCTTTTACGCCGACGCTGTCGTCTCGTCCTCCCCCAAGCCCACAACCATGGGCGCATGAGACCGACGATTCTTATGAGTCCTCTCAATTGGCACCCTCGCCTTCAGTAAGGTCGCTTGCTATACCCGAAGGACTTGATACATCGTTCGAGACATCCTTCTTGAGACCGACTGGGTCGGCGATCTCCTCTGCGGATCGTTTGAGCACTATCCCTGAAACTCTGAGTCCGTCGACCTCATTGTTTCCGCCATCTCCGCTTGCTCCACTCACTCCGGTGCCTGCATTGCCTTCATCAGTCTCCTCCTCTTCGGATGTAGCGACGCCGAGCAGCGCGTCTTCATTTTTATCGTCATTTCCTACGGAAACTTCTGTCTCTCTCGTGCGAACGCTTTCTAGCTCGTCGTCGTCGTCTTTTGTCTCGCAGTCATCAATCAGTTCTTCTTTGCTTGATTCACGCTCTCTCATCGATGAGCCAGCTTTTGTATCTGTGAGGGCGCCTTCAACTGTTCCTTCGTTATTGACTACGCCGTCGCAATCATCTCGTGGTCTCGTAAGTTTGAATGTTCATCCAGGGCAGTAATTTCCGCTAATCAGTATTCTACAATAGCCGCCGATTCCTGCTCCAAGCACGAGGGTTTCGACCCCCGAAGGCTCTATAATTGTCAGCCTTACAACACCTCACGGCACAACGCTCTCAGAGAGGCCTAGCATCAGAACTGCCATCTCTTCCGAGAGTATGGTCACCCAGCCTGATCTATCTCGCGACATTGGTCGTCTTGCGGAAGATCTTAGTCATTTTAATGAAGCCCGAGGAGAGGAGACGAGGGCTATCGCAGACAACGTACAAGCCCTGCGAGATGAACTGCGAGACTTGTCAGATTTCCTTCGTAGGACGCCATCGCCACCTCCATCACCGCTCTATGCACAACCTATACTACCTGGACCTATACCACCAGAACGCATGCCACCAGAACATATGCCACCAGAACCTATGCTCCCCGAACCTATGCTACCCCAGCCTGTGCTAACCCAGCCTGTGCGACCCGAACCTGTTCAGCAGCAGCCGGTACAACCAATACCCCCAGAAGTTGGACGTGTCCACCGGAGAGTCGGTGGAAGTAGCGTCGTTTCATCTTTAATACCTGGTGATCACCGTGGGGGGATATCCTCGACCCAGTTAAGTCGTGCACCGAGTTCAGCCAGCAGCATTGGATCGTTTTTGTCCTCGCACCATTCTGACGACGATCTATTGGAATCAGAATCCTACCCTGATTCCCCTCCTCCGTGGCACTCTCCTTCGATTCATGAGTCTGATGACTCCTTGTCTATGTTTACGGAGACAAGTTCATCTGATTCAGGGCCTTATCATCCTTCGTCGGGATCATCCAGTCTTCCTAACTTGCCGCCTCCGTCGCCAACGCCCTCGTCGTCGACTTCCACTGTGACTGTTCGCCCACTCCCAACTCCCCCTGACCTTCTAGCGCCATTAAACGCGATTCGAGAACAACTAGATGCATTGTGGGATGGACAAACCTCCACCAATCACATGCTTGATGAGCTTCGTGACCGACGTACACCGCAACCGGACAACCGAGAACTCACAGACAGGCTTCACCGTATCGAAGACCTTCTCCAAGCGGTACTGTCTCAAGGACCACGGGAAACTCGGATTATCACCGAACCAGCTCCTCCTCCAGCTGTATCAGTTGCATCAGCTCCATCAGTCACTGACTCTGATGATAGTTTATCTCGTCTCCGTGATATTCTGACTAGTTTCGGTCCCGAACCTGACTTACCAGCACCGGTTGCTGCCCGTGCGCCTGGACCATCCCTCGTTCAACAGTTGGATGAAATCCTGTCATCTGCTGCTCGCCTCCCACCTGTGGTGGTTGAACAGCCTCCACGCTTAGTGCCCTTTGTTTATCAGCCAGTGGATAGGACTACTAGACCCAGAAGTGCTAGTCCTGTTTCTATTGGCACGCTCCCTATCAGGTCTGATACCGAGCCTCCGTTTCTTTCATATCCCTATTATCCTACGAGGGATCCTCGCCGTCGCCGTCCCCGTGCACCATTAGATCGAGGGGCCCCGATTCCAGATGTAGATACACAAGATTTGGCTGCTGCACCTGTTCCGGTGCGTGAGGCGCCTGCTCCAGGTGAGGACATCGATATGTTGCGTGAAATTGAGGAGCGGCGAAGGCGGCGGCAGCGGCAGCAGGGTGCTGATGACACATCCCGCCTAGGACGTGCACCTGGTCCGGGACCTCCTGTCTACCCAATTTTTGTAAGGATCGACTGTTTCAACACCTGTAGTATTGCTTCTAATCACAGTATTAGCCGACTGAAGACCGGCGCCCACCGACTGCACCAGCTGATCTTGGCCGGCATCAACCGCCAGATGGTCAGTCCTGGTATCAGGGCGGCGAACAACAGCCTTCTGTGTGTTATCTATCTGGTTTCGATTTCCATCTATTCACATCATTTGTTCTCGTAGGGTATGGTTCCTCCGCCTACCCTTGGTCAACAACAGGGGCAGCCACAACAGGCGAGGCCAACATATCTCCCAATGCCCGCTGGACCCGTAAGTCGTGTCGACGTATCGCATTTGTTTGCTCATGTAGTGCAATAGACCGTCGTCCAGCTTCCACCTGTGTTTGAAAATCTTATGGAGATCTTGAGGGTTCGAACTATTGTCTTTCGATGTGTTCACTCACTCATAAGTTATCATCTCAATAGGAAAATCGCCTCGCTCAGCTTGCTACGGTTGATCAACAACGAGAATTAATGAGGTATATGAGAGGTCTGAATGAATGGCTTGAGCGCGATGTGCATGACCGCCAGTCTGAGCTTCAGGGTGTCATTGCTCGTGTCGACCAACTCAGGGATGATATTCGTGGGATGGGACAGGCCGGTATGTTGTTATATCTCACTCTGCATTGTTGCGCTCACGTGTCTCCAGTACGTCAAGGAGAGAGTGACTCTAGTTCATCTACTGAGAGTGAATCAACTGAATCGTCGGCGCCCGGCTTCATACCACCGGAACCCCAAATGCCGATGCCTGAACCCCGACATGTTGGTCCATTTCCACTTGGCTTTGTACCCGATGGACTTCAGCAGCAGCCTCCTATTCAACGCCCTTTTATACCTCCTGGTATTGGTAGGACTCCAGATCCTGCATTTACTCCCGTTATACCTCCAGGTATTATCCTTCATCAACCGCCTCCTCCTGCTCCACTAGTTCCCATGCAGGGATTCGACCGGCCGGGTCCAATGCCAGTGCACAGACCCATGTCTGCGCCACGCGAAGAGATTTTCATTCCCCCACACCCTTCAAGGAGAAGTGACTCCGGGTCACCCCCTTATATACCCCCTCCTCTTCATCAGCATCCCGTCATTTATATGGACGGATCCCCACCTAGTAGTAGCGGCAGCGGCAGCCTCAGTAGTGCACCTCGGCAATCGAGTCGAAGCAGATCAAGTCGCCGAACTCCCAGCAGCCGTGACGCCCGACGCACTCATGATCCTACGGGGCGACGGTCTCGTAGTCGCAGCAGATCCAGACCATCTCGATCGACTACCCCTTCTCCTATGTTGGTTGTGCCACCGCAAGGAGTACCTCAGGTTTTCCAGGGTCCACAACCCGTTCCTGGCGTGACAATCGTGCCGCCGTCTCAGCATTCGGAACGTCGGTCAGATGCAGGATTTCAACCGCAGCAGCAGCAGCAGCAGCCAACAATTATCATCCAGCAGCCTGGAACGCAGGTGCAGCAGCCACAGTTTCAGCCACCCTTCGGGCCCCCGGCCCCAGGAATGTTACCACCTCAAATGGCGCCAACTTCTGTGTATCTACCGCAGGAGCAAGTGATTATGCGAGAGCCCTCTTCTTATACATCGTCTAGTCCTAGTCGCAGGAGCTCGCGTTATTCTCGTTCACGGTCTCGTTCACGGTCTCGTCGATCGCGTTCAGGTACACGCTCGCGTACGCCGGTCCTTGAACTAGCCCCTTCTACGCCTGCCCCTGCTGCTCCTATATTCATTCGCTCTTCTCGGACTCGATCCAGGTCTTCCCGGAGCCGGACGCGATCTCGCTCTCGCTCACCTCGCCCAGCCCCGGTCCCTGCCCCTGCCCCTGCTCCTGGAGTAACATTCCTGCCCCAGCCACAAGTTGTGTCCTCAATCCCACCAACATTCGGACAACCAGAAGTGGTCGTTGTTCATTCCTCCAGGAGTCGCAGCAGGAGTCGCAGCAGGAGTCCTAGCAGGAGACGCAGCAGAAGTCCTAGCAGGAGGCGCAGCAGCAGTCCTAGCAGGAGGCGCAGCGAGAGTCCCCGTAGGCCTAGTCCTCAGGTGGTGATACATCCTACCCCGGCTGGCTATGTTCCTCCAACCGCACTACCAATGGCACCTACTCCTGTGATATTTTCTCGTTCGAGGTCATCGTCGCGTAGTAGCCGGCCACCCGTCATCGTTACACAACCAACGGTTCCTGAGGATCGGCGTCGGAGCAGGTCCCCTCCCCGAACTGTGGCAGTTCCCGTCCCAGGTCCGACAGTATACCCCTCTAGATATGACTCCAGGTCTCCTCCTCGAACGGTGGCAGTTCCCGTCTCTGGTCCTTCGATGTACCCCTCTAGATATGGCTCTAGGTCTCCTCCCCGAACGGTGGCAGTTCCCGTCCCTGGTCCGTCAATGTACCCCTCTAGATATGGCTCCAGGTCTCCTCCCCGAACGGTGGCAGTTCCCGTCCCTGGTCCGTCAATGTACCCGTCTAGATACGGTTCTAGGTCTCCTCGACGCCATCCTCGAGATCGATACTACTCTTCCGATTCGAGAGATCGGTCTCCTACATACCGCCGTCGACCCCGCTATGGTTATTCACGATCTCGTAGTCGATCTCCAGGGTATTATCCCCCTCGATCCCGCCATGATCCTCTAAGACCTCATGGCCCTTCGCGACGTTCTCGCAGTTGGTCTCCAGGCGATCGCCCTCATCGTGAATCACGTCGACCGCGGTCAATATCTTATTCACCAGACCCTTACGACCGTGCACGTTACCGAAGTCCTGGCTATCGACCCCCACGCGATTTCTCTGACGACGACCGCGGGCGTGACCGCCCACATCGTCTAATACGTCGACCGTCCGTGCGCGAGTATTCCGAGAGTTTGGCGGATAGATCTTTCTCCGATGACGACCGCGGGCGTGACCGTCCACACCGCCCAATCCGTCGATCACCCATGCGCGAGTACCCCGAGAGCATTGCGGATAGACCTCTCTCTGATGACGACCGCAGGCGTGACCGCCCGCACCGCCCAGCACGTCGATCGCCCATGCGCGAGTACCCCGAGAGTTTAGCGGATAGACCTTCCCCACCAATTCATGAACATCCTATATCCCCTAGCGTTGAATACCCTGAGAGGATTCCACATGTTCCCATCACTGTAACTGTTCCTTCACGTCAACGTTCTCGAACTGACTCTCGACGTGACCGCCCGCCAACCATACTTCCTTTGCAACCGGAATCAATTCATCCTCAAGTTCCTTACGAGCCAGAGAGGCTTCCCAGTCGTTCACGAACATCTGAATCCGGTAAATAATCATAAATAACTTATCAATCATGTCTAATTTATCCTTCGTTAGATCGCCGCCCATCGGAATATCCCCGCCCTGATGAATTGGAACATGAAATTCGCCGAACACCAGAAGGCATTCCTTTCGTGCCCACGATTCACAGACCATCAACTGCGTATCCTACCACGCCACGTACTGAGAGAACGACAAGGACAGGTTCTGTCACTGATGGTGATGGTCGCCGTCCTGTACCGACCAGACCAAGTTCCGTCATTGAAAGTGATAGTGGACGGCCTATGCCTACAAGGCCAGGCTCTGTTAGTGAAGCCGATGGTCGACAACCGGTACCGATAAGACCTCCCCCCTCTATCGTTGAAAGTGATGGTAGACGTCCTGGGGAATATGAAGACGAAGAAGAGACGACCCCTCTACCGGTTCGTCCGCACCCTCCGCAGCGGTCACCAAGCGTGGTATCTCGACCCCATACTGTCACTCCATTCCCTGGGGACTTGGCAGACGCAGAACAAGAACGTGAACGATTGGAACGTCTTGAAGAGGCTGAAATGCGTCTACAAAGTGTGGTGAGTGCGGCACAGGAAGCGGAAGATCAGCGCGAACTCGTGTTTCGTCATCATGAGGAAGATCGAGATCGTCTGTTCCAGGCCAGTCAAGACAGAAGGGATCAAGAAGCGCGGGAGCGAGCAGAAGATATCTGGCACGAATTGGATTCGCGTCTTACTGCCCTTCCACGCCCGCCAACCCCGACACCTGAGCCCCCACCCGGGACCCCATCCGAGCCACTCCAGCCATCAGTTGACCAACAAGACGTAGCTTCCCTTCACTCTGTCAGAACAGCATCTCTGCAAGCAGCATCTCAACATGCGCAAGATATCTTGGATACCGTCAAGGCTGAAAGAGAAGAATTCGCCCGAGAGCGAGAGGCGATGAACCAGGAGCGTGATCGATTACTGGCAGAAGCTGCGGCTGATCGTGCTCGAATGGAGGAGGACAGAGAGATACGTATCAAGGCTTTGGAAGGTGAATTAGAGGCGGTCCGTGCAGAGTTGGATAATGAGAAACAACAAAGGACCACCACGGAGGCGGAAGCTAGAGAGCGTGAAAGCCAGGCACTTTTAGAGCGAGACGAAGCCATCAGAACTCAACTAGGCGACATCACGAATCTCGTACAAGATCAGCGAGAGGCTTGCGATAGAAAGAAGGAGTTGATGGATGCACGTTGGGAGGAGAAGCAAGGTCGTCGTCAAGACAAAGATGACAGGTGGAGGGATCTGCAGGATATTGTTAGGAAAATCCAAGATGATGTCGAGGGTGTTAAAAACCAGGCAGAAGAGGCAAGAATTGAACGAGAGACCAAGCCAGGTAAGCATCTGCTCCCTTATTTTCTGAGCTGCGTTATACTGACCTTGTGGTAGGAATTGAAACTGTTATCGAAGAACTCCAGCGACAGAATGCTGAGCAGCGTGAACTCCTGAATGCCCTATCCGAATGTATGTATACAGAACCCTTACTCCTCTTCCGGCCTAATCTTTCATTCCACAGCCTGGCGCGCAGACTGCACCCGACAACATCAAGAGACTATTGAGACTGTACGGTCCACTGCTCAGGAGCAGGTTCCGTTCAACGTCCAAGGCGTACGTACAATTTTCTTCAGCTTGTGTAGCATCTCTGACTAGCACTGTTGACGGTAGTATCTGGATGAGTTTAGCAAGGCTCTGGCCTCCGAAGTTAGGATGTTGCTAGGTGAAGTTGGCAAACTGCGTGAAGAACGACGAGCCCTTCAACAGTAAGTTCTAGTTTCGTCAAAGCAACCAAGATACTTATAGCCTAACGCGAATCTAGTGAGCTCGGGTTTTTGTTGTGCATGAAATCAAAATATGGCCCTGGAGGGGAGTTCGACCCAGAATGGTAATTGATTACTCCTCTTACTCCATTACATACTGACGTCGTATTTATATAGGAAACCAGATTCGGGCACCCCTCCTCCACCTCCTGAGCCACCTGGACCGCCAGAGCCAACCCTACCTCCTGATCTTCCACGAGCCAAACCTGCTTGGCGGACGGTTCATCCCAAAATCCGCAAGAAGAAGAAGGAACCTGCCCCTCCGTCACAGCAAGCTGCTCCGCCAGCGCCAGATCCTCGACACCAGATACAATCATGGGCGACATGGCAACGTAAACGATTCTTTTGACTCTCTCGCCATAATGCTGACCGCTTTCCACGATAGCCGATCCTCAGTTTGCACCCAGCCCCCAGTCCGTACAGGGCAACCTCGTTGTGCCAGAACAGTCGAGCCCTGGGCTGTTTGGACCAAGGACGCCTCTTGGATCGATGTATGAGGGACGATAAAAGTATTGATTGTGTGGCTATCCCTTCCATCTTGTACTCTAACGTTCATGATACTAACGAACTTACGGCTACTCATTTACGACCTTCTATTATACGCTACATGCTTCATCCTTTGTTATCCTATCTCCGTTTTATGCTCGTATATTATCAGATTTCTATGATCTTGTTTTTGATTACTTTCCCAATGCAGCCACTTTTCTCTACACGCCCAGGATCTAAAAATAGACTTGGCCCTCGCCCCATTGTCCGCTCTTGGGGGTGTGTGTGGGCGTGTCACGCTCTTCTCAGAGTCATATGACAACGTGTTTCCATCATGATGCATGATGTGTGTGCAGTCGGTTCAAGTTGACAGAAACACCCGTTGACCGTGCTCCGATGGAGGATCGTATCAAAGTTTTGGAAGACGAATTGGCGACGGTCCGTGGGGAGTTAGAGAACCTGAAACAACAAATGGTTGCGATGGAAGGTAAGGCCAGAGAGGGCGAACGCCAGCCACTTTTGGAGCGGGACGAAGCCATCAGAAATCGAATGAGCAACAGTACGAACCTGGTGCCAGATCAGCGAGAGGCTGTCGATGGACAGAAAGTGTTGAGAGATGCACGTTGGGAAGAGAAGCAAGGTCGTCGTCAAGCGAAGGACAACAGGTGGAAGGAGTTGCAGGACATTGTTCGGAGAATCCTAGTTGATGTCGAAGGTGTCAAGAACCAGGCGGAAGAGGCAAGATTTGAACGAGAGTCCAAGCCAGGAAAGCGTTTGTTCCCTAATTTTCTGAGCTCGTCATCCTGATTTTGCGATAGGGATTGAAAATGTTATGGAAGAGTTCCAGCGACAAAACGTAGAGCAGCGTGAATTCCTGAACACCCTTTCCGAG